>JAWQEG010007123.1:0-58435 GCA_033782935.1 Petrolisthes cinctipes
TGAGGTTGAATGGGCAAAACAAGGAAATAAAATAGAAGAAGAAGAGATTAAAAAGGTGATAAGAAGTAATGAAAAACTGCTAAGGTACAGTTGGTGTCAAATATAATCATCCATATAGGGGTAACTCACGTAAGAGTTTGACAGCTTCCCTCTGTTCCTTAGATGATAAACATTCCAATAAATAGGTTAACTACCATTGTTTAATTTAATACAAACAGCTACATACTACTTAAAACAATAATATCGATAACTCTGTGTCCCTGGTGTCCCTTCTCTGTGCAACAGGTTACTTAGGGTAGTAGGGATAGATGGGAAGGAGAATACAGGTGTATGTGTTTCTGGAGGATGAAAGTGGGAGGGACTGTTGGCCTGTCACACTGGGAACACACAGATATAGAGGAGGGTGTGTCACTATTATTGGAGGTGATAGTATATAATTATAGTATTTGTACCAATACACTTGCAGTACCTACATCAATATACGAGGTGTACACTCCATCAAAAAAGTATCGCACATTTCCCTCGTAAAACATTCTGACACCTAAGACGATGGCTACTGAAAACGAGCTTGTTTATCATGAGCTGTAGCGATCATTTACAGAACCATCGGACACCACCTGCGCCACACTTTTTTGATCCAGTGTACAGTCGGCGGCAAAAGTCCTGTCACCTCACTTGCTTCACCGAGGCACGCGATGTTCATAGACTCGAGATTATTAAGTGTAGAAAACGTGTGTATTTCTCGAGTCCATGAACACTGTGTCTCTCGGTGAAGCAGGTGAGGCGACAGGACTTCTGCCGCCGACTGTACATAATTAATATAACAATGCCGTGTACTGCAGTGTACATCCACTCAGGTGGAGAATGTTCACACAATTGGTTGTTCACACACTTGTTCCCAGCCACCAAACATCCACACTGCATTGTCTCAAAACATGTTCACGAGTTTGTACATCCAAACGAGACATGTCGAACATGAAACCGAACATGTCTGAGGCAATGTTTTGAAAATGTCTCCAAACATGTCTCAGTACCGTGTGGCCGAGGCTTAACACACACACACACACACACCTATATGGAAGGAGCTTGTTTCATGGCATGGTTAGGAGGAATCAGAAGCCTCCAAACACACACACACACACATCCATGGTACATACAATGTCTCCATATAAAGACAACAGAACCATCGTATACACCATGAATGTTGTTGAATATGGTACAATGTAACTTTACAAATACTTACAGTAATCTATAATAATGTCTTGTTATTGTTGTTATTGTTGTTGTTGTTGTTGTTGTTATAGATGGAAGGAGGTCTCATACTTGTACAACTCCAGTTAATTCCAAAACTCTGTAACAACCAAATCAGTTTATATATTTTTTTTAAACCTAATAATTATACAATTTATAATTTTTACAAAACCTAATACATACACAGGTGGAAATGAAGCCAACTTATAATAATAATAATAATAATAATAATAATAATAATATTAATAATAATAATAATAATAATAATAATAATAATAATATTAATAATAATAATAATAATAATATTAATAATATTAACAATAATAATATTAATAATAATAATAATATCAATAATAATAATAATAATAAAAAGAAGATGCATAGAGAAAGATAAAAGGTTAAGACTATGTAACTGCAATACAATATCATTATTATTATTAGGTTTGTTGTTTTGTAATGATAAGAGTCACATGGTAAACATTCACAATAATCAATAACTTCTCTTTCCATATAACCTGTGTAAGAATTTCTGTGGCAAACTGTATATGGGTTGATTCCACAGTGGTATTGGTTTGTAAGCTTCCCAACCAACCACACTTGTAAGGCTTCGTTATTTTCCAAATGGTGAGTATCCACATTCACAAAATCTATCCAACAGTTAGATAATAATAATCACTGTATAGTTTACTCACCAAATTCATTAAATAATTCACCCACAAGTCATTTATAAGGCTAACATTCTTTCATTTGAGTGCTTACAAACCAATACCAACCACTGTGGGATCGACAAAAACAAGACATAAGTTAGGTTAGGTTATGCTAGGTTAGGTTAGGTAATGGTTAGATTAGGTTAGGTAATGGTTAATTGGTGTTTAAGCATTGTAATAAATATTTAGTATTATATTTAGATAATAATAATTGTTACATGGTTGGTGTGTGTGTGTGTGTACCAAAGAGAGATAGTGACATATTTACACTACACCACTTAATAGTAGTAGTAATAGTAGTGGTAGTAGGGTTGAGTAGGAGGTTAGGGATAAGTTTAAACCTCTATGTATTAATCAGATAGAGTTTGACACTTTTAATGGTTTGCCTGTTACCCTGGAAGAGCAGAAGGATGACTTCATTAAGGCACTAATTAGGAGATGAAGGAATTCAAATATCAAGTTAGAAAAAGTGAATGATTTATGGTACAGAATTAAGACAAGTAAATATAGGGAGGAAATTAAACAGATGGAAGTATGTGTTGGCATTAACTCATGAGGGTCTGTCTGCTGGGAGGACTTTTAGGGATAACCAAGACTGATGATAGGGTTAGCAGTTCATTTTATTGGGCAGGAATGTCTAACCAAGTCAAGAGATGGTGCTATATCTGTGACAGGTGTCAGAAGATATTACCTAAGGGTATAGCAATAGATCTTGTACGCCCTATTAGTCCTCCATCCTCACAGGGCAATAGATGGGTACTGACATTAATTAATTATGTCACAACGTGGACCAAAACAGTAGCTTTATCAGTAATACAAACTAAAAGAGTGGCTGAAGCTTTACTAGACATTCTTAGCAGTGGGCTTTGCTCAAGAAATATTGAGTGATAGGGATTATCAGTTCACTTCAAACATAATGCAGGAAATATATAGACTCATTAGTGTAAAGCAATGTTTTATGTCTCCTTATCATCCAATGGCTAATGGTCTTTGTGAAAAACATTACACAGTAAATTGTTTGAGATGCCCATATGTGGATGATTATTATTGACCACAACTGTACAACATAGCAGAAGAATCAGAAGGGACAGAACCAAAAGATAGAGAACATAAGGACATGATGAGATGTTGTGACCTGTTAGAGAATTCACTTAAGGTGACAGAATTTTGTTGGTAGTAAATCTGGACCAACTGAGAGAGAGGGAGAGAGAGAATGGAAGGAAGAAAGGAATGAATGAATGAGAGAGAGAGAATGGAAGGAAGAAAGGAAGGAATGAGAGAGAGAGAATGGAAGAATGAAGGTAAGAGAGAAGGTAAGAGAGAGAGAATGGAAGAATGAAGGTAAGAGAGAGAGAATGGAAGAAAGGAATGAATGAAGGAGAGAGAGAGAGAGAGAGAGAAATACAACAATGTAATTCCATACAAACTTACAGTTGTAGTAGTAGTAGTAGTAGTAGTTGATGTTGTAGTAGTAGTAGTTGATGTTGTAGTGTAGTTGATGTTGTAGTAGTAGTAGTAGTAGTAGTAGTTGATGTTGTTGTTGTTGTTGTTGTTGTTGATGGAAGGAAGAACACAATGGACAACAAACAAACAATGAAGGTTCCTCAGTCTCTTGTTACAACTCCACAACTCTGTAACAACAAATTTACAACCTATTTAATTTATGGATGAGCAAAGATATGTGAAGAAATTAATAATAACAATAATAATAATAATAATAAAAGTAATAATAATAATAATAATAATAAAAGTAATAATAATAATAATAATGTCTCTATTACAACTCAACTCTACAACTCTCTTATAATAAAATACAACCTATTTTGATGGTAAATTGGAGGGCTAGGCAAATCTTTTAGGGTCAATTCCACACTGGTATTGGTTTGTTAGCATCCCAACCAACCACACTTGTAAGGCTTCATTATTTTCCAAAAGGTGAGTATCCACATTCACAAAATCTATCCAACAGTTAGATAATAATAATAATAATAATAATACCAGTAATAATAATAATAATCACTGTATAGTTTGAAGCAAATCCGAGGAGTTCTTATACAAAACGGGCGAAATCATAATAAACGTGTCAGAAAATGATATCACTGGCGTCTGTACAGTGTGGGTGAATGTGTTCCCGCCATGCCTCCCGCTCCTTCCCACTACCCAGTGTTGCCAGGTGCAAGGAAATTTCTGTTTTAGGGAATTTTGAAATCTACACGGGGAAATTATATAAAGATTGTTCAAAAGTAAACAGGGAAAGTCTTACCAGAAGAAATACCAAAAAGACCGTCAATGTTCAAGAGTAAACAGGAAATTATTGAGGCATAAAGGGAAATTCTAAAGTTGAAGTTAGGGAAATTTCGTGTTTGACTCGCTCGTTTTTAGTGATTACGAGTTAACCACCAGCTTCAACACTCAGTCATGCCAGGTGGTGCATTTACAAAATGGAAGGCCATTTCCTTCGATATAAACAAGGAAGTTATTTCTCGGAAAGAGAAAGGAGAAGGAAACACCAGCGTATGGTTAATAAAAGAAAACAAACGATGATCACGCACTATCTCCCCCCTACCACCTCCACCGCCACGGATGCCGCCGACTCGTCTCAGCCACATGAGTCACCTGCCAAAACCTTAATACGAATTGTAATATGCATTTTACATACATCCCTGTACAGTAGGATTAAGGCAAGAAAAACCTTGAAAAGTATTTTATGTTAATTTCAGGGACAATTTTGGTGATTGATCGACCAAATGTAATTTTCCCCATAGGTTACGTGTATCACATAGAACGACGTCTTCTATCGACCTATTGGACGTTCTATACGAGAACGAGGTGTATTTACTGTCTCTATAGGTATTCGAAGCACACCTGGATACTTATTAGTGCTGGTGACTGTACCTTATGAGTGTGTACAGAAAGACAATAGTGTAGTTTGAGTAAGTTGTGTGTATGTAGAAATAAAATAGTACTGTAGTGTGAGTAAGTTGTGTGTATGTAGAAATAAAATAGTACTGTAGTGTGTGTACCTTGTGTGTGTGGGAAGACCCCTAACACATCCATCCACCACTTCGCCTCCTCCCTACACGTTCCCTTGATGAAAGTGACGTGGTCTGGAGAACTGGTCACCGGTCACCTCCTCTGCTTCTGTCACCTCCTCTGTTTGTGTCACCTTCACCACCACACCCTGGGGTATGGTGGCTGCCTGCAAGGATATCAGTGGAGGGTCAGTTGTGGCTGAGAAAATGTACAAAATGAGGGAGAAAATAGCCTGACATAAGCAGAAGGTCCTGTGGTAAGGGAGAAAATGTATTGTTAGTGCCAGACAGCAATCAAACACCATATGGCACAAAACACACAATACAAAGGAATAGTTTGAGAAAGAACCAGAGATATTATGGACACACACAAACAAAGGAAAGAATGAATACTGTACAGCCACAATCAAATATCCACCAACAATATCCTTCCATCGTAGTAAATATCTTGGTAATAAAGAACAACACGTGTATGATTTTGCAGCACCTCATAATAATAATTGAGGGGGTTGAGTTGACATAAGGTGTTGTTGTATGATTATATATTGATATGATATTGATTTATTTGTACGATGGAAGGAAAGTGTTGGTGGATATTTGATTGTGACTGTACATAGGAGTCAATAATTAATAATATATAGGAATGGTCAATGTTGTGTTAGTAATGATAATATAATGTTGACAGTGTAAGTACAGTACAGTATCTCTGTCACAATAAGCTTCAATACTAACCAAACTTATAATACATACAATATGACACAAGATATTATGAAAAAAAAATAATAATAAATAAATAAAAAAATATATATATAAAAACAATGGCCTGGGGAGTCTATTATAAAAAGGAAAAAAAAAATTACAAATATGAATTTAAAAAAAAAAAAAAATGATAGTGTTTTAATGGTGTCAATATAAGTCCCGTACCCTTGTCATGAAAACTTCAATATGTACACTCGCGGTCAGAAATTGTGTCCCGATCCCCTGGCAAGATGAATCGCAAACAGCCTAGCTTTGAACAATAACTGTGCGTCTCCCTACAACACACATTTGTTCCAATCATCAAAGCTTGGCTGGTTGCAATTCATCGTGCCAAGGGATCAGGACAAAAATTTTGTTTATATAAAAACAATTTATTATATAAATAATTTTTTTTATATAATTTTTTTTTTTTATATGTTACTGGACTGGAAGACCTACATCACACCACAACTGCTCGTTGCCTGGTTCGACCCCGAAAAGGATGCGAGGAGAGACCAAGACCTGGTCGGTTTTTGAGTGTACAGTGTGTTATGAAGCTCCAGATTCCCTCTTTAACATATTGGGCCGTCTGTACCAATCAAGGATCATTACAAGTTTACAAGATAGCCAATCCTTGAGTGTTGTGGTTTTGACGTAGGTTTCTCAAAGAGTATATATAGCGAGAAAAGCCGGTGCTCAATGTCATTCTTCCAGCATTTCTCAAATTTAATTGTTCTGTGTGAGGCCCATTTCTCTCCCTTCTGTAACTGGACTAATTGTATCAGACTGGCATTAATTCGGTTAAGTATTATTGTTACTATAAAAAAAAAATTTATATAAACTTTTTTTTATATAAATTTTTTTATATAAAAAAATTTTCATATAAATTTTTTTTATATAATTTTTTTTTTATAAATTTTTTTTTATATAAAAAAATTTTTATATAAAAATTTTTTATATAAAAAAATTTTTATGTAAAAATATTTTTATATAAAAAAATTTTTATATAAAAAATTTTTTATGTAAAAATATTTTTATATAAAAATTTTTTATATAAATATTTTTTTATATAAATGTTTTTATATATACATTTTTTTTATATAAAAATTTTTTATATAAAAATTTTTTATATAAAAAAATTTTATATAAAAATTTTTTATATAAAATTTTTTATATAAAATTTTTTATATATAAAAATTTTTTATATAAAAATTTTTTATATAAAAATTTTTTATATAAAAATTTTTTTATATAAAAATTTTTTTATATAAAATTTTTTTTATATAAAATTTTTTTTATATAAAATTTTTTTTATATAAAATTTTTTTTATATAAAATTTTTTTTATATAAAATTTTTTTTATATAAAATTTTTTTTATTTAAATTTTTTTATATAAAATTTTTTTTATATAAAATTTTTTATATAAAATTTTTTTTATATAAAATTTTTTTTATATAAAAATTTTTTTATATAAAATTTTTTTTATATAAAATTTTTTTTATATAAAATTTTTTTTATAAGGTTTGAATAACTATGCGTCTCCCTACAACACACATTTGTTCGAATCATCAAAGCTTGGCTAGTTGCGATTCATCGTGCCAAGGGATCAAGACACAATTTCTGACCGCGAGTGTACTAACAAAACATATCATACAAACAGAACACACATCCTTGCAACATCAGGAGTCAATGGAGGCTTTGTTTGGCAATTCTTCATACTCTATGTTTAGTATTCAACAACAACAACAACATAAGCCAAGTGTACAGTCATCCAAAGAAGATTATGATTATGGTCGGGTTTTCAAAGTGGTCTGTCTGGTCATTAGTATATTCTTGATCCAAGCAAACTATTCCAAGCAAATGATTCCTCCATGCAAACTATTCCAAGCAAATGATTCCTCCATGCAAACTATCCCAAGCAAATGATTCCTCCATGTTAACTATTCCAAGCAAATGATTCCTCCATGCAAACTATTCCAAGCAAATGATTCCTCCATGTAAACTATTCCAAGCAAATGATTCCTGCATGCAAACTATTCCAAGCAAATGATTCCTCCATGTAAACTATTCCAAGCAAATGATTCCTCCATGTTAACTATTCCAAGCAAATGATTCCTCCATGCAAACTATTCCAAGCAAATGATTCCTCCATGTTAACTATTCCAAGCAAATGATTCCTCCATGTAAACTATTCCCAGCAACAGACCACCAAGTGCTACTTCTCCCCATATTCTTCCATACACTTTTGGACGTTTTTTTTTATTTTTTTTATAAATTCCTGCGGCACATATTCGTGTATCTTACACACACACACACACACACACCTACACACACACACACACACACCTACACACACCTACACACACACACACACACAACTGAACTGGGATATTGTGCTGAACGGACGTGCTTGAGACAGCTCCGGTGTTGAGTGCACTCTTTTGTCTGAGCCTCTACACACTGAACATATCTTGCATATAAGAGGGAAGTTTAGACACCTGGCAACATCAGTGGCTTATTGCTGGAGCGAAATGTGTATCTAGAGTGACTTTATTGAAGGTAACTCTTGAGAACATTATCGTATTGATTTGACTGTCGGTAGTAAACAAACAGCTGTGGCAACTCGAATACCTACCCACCAACTCGAGACCTTGAATCCAGAGATCATACAGACAGTATAATGGCACAGGAGCAAGGGTCAGGATTGGAGAATCTAGTGAAGACAAAGGTAGAAGAAGAACTTGCGAATATTACTAGTATTATTGAAGCGAAGGAAACCAGGAGTGTGAGCAAGACGGTCAAGGATGTGGCAGCCGTGATATTGCCTGGCCTGGCTAACATTATAGCAGTAGCTGTGGCCACGGCAGTATCCAGTGTCATCAAAGAATTTAATGATAGGCTGGAGAGTAAGGCAGCCGAAATGCAGCGGATATCCCTCCTTAACACATTTGAAAATGACAAGCTGGAGCAGTACAGTCGACGGGAAAACCTGCGTATTTCTGGGCTGGAGGAAGAGGATGATGAAACTGAGGAAGTGCTCGAAGCCAAAATCATTGAACTTGCTCAGGATATTGGAGTGAAGATCAAGTCGAATGACATATCGTTGGCTCACCGTATGGGGCGGAACAGAGAAGAAGGTAGGCCCGTGATTGTGAGACTTTGCCATAGGAAAAAAAAAGAATGAAATAGTGATCAACAAGAAAAAGCTTAAAGAAAAACATAGAAAGGTGTATGTAAACGAGGATTTAACCTCGTTGAGGGCTAGAATGATAAGTGTAGTAAAGGAGCATGAAGCAGTGAAAAATGTGACCACAAGAGATGGAAGCATTTTAGCCTGGCTCAATAGTGGAGGCAGACCTGTGGTTGTAAATAATCCTTTTGATTTACATAAGGTGGGAATTGCCTCTCCCGACTGGAGGAAGCTTAATTTGGATCACTTAATCAAGTGCTAGGATAGTGCTGGTGCACAGCATAGACCTGGGCACAATGTTGCCCATGCTCCACTTCAAAGAAGACCTATACCGTGTGGTCCACACGAATTATATCTTGATGTGTTGTCTCTCAACGTTTGTGGCATTAGGTCTAAGTTTTTATCAGCTGAATTTGTAAGATATATCCAAAGTTATAGTATACTTTGCGTTTGTGAAACGAAATGTGATGATACTGATATGGTTAATGTGAAGGAGGAAATGGAAAATATTGGTTTTGACATTGTATTTAAAAACAGACGTAAATTAAGCAGGTATAAATCTGGAGGTTTGCTTATTGCAGTCAGGAAGAATATGAACCTTAAGTGGAGGCAAATTAGCACGAAATATGAGTCCTTACTCACAATTAAAATTGATAAAGATAGTTTAGGTTCAGATACAGATTTGTTGGTAAGTTGTGTTTATATTCCACCTTCTCACTCAAGGTATGGCAAAGTGGAGCATTTTGACAAACTGGATAATTTTTTACTTTCTTTTACTAAGGATGACTACATGCATATACTTTGTGGGGACTTTAATGCCCATACTCTAACTATGCCCGATGTTGCTGTTGGTGACAGGGATAATGAGCATGTGTCTGTTGAGGTAGTACCTTATACAAATTTAATTGGCATAAGTGAGAAGAGGGCAAACCAGGATGTAACCCCGGATAGGAATTCTTATGGAAGAAAACTGGTGGACATATGTAGAAATCATCAAGTGTATATTTTTAACGGAAGAATGGGGAAGGACGACGGTGTTGGTAAACCTACAACCACACATGATACAACCATAGATTATTTTTTGGGTTCACCAACAATAATGCAGCGTATAGTGGATTTTATGGTACTTGATTATGATCAATTGTTATCTGATGTCCATTGTGGATTACATACTAAAATAAGGTTTATAGGGTCAAGTATGATCACCCAAGTACACACAAATGTCGGTGAAGCAGCCCAGGATAAGGTTAGGCCAGGAAAATGGAATCTGGAGAAGAAGATTGATTATGTGAGGAATATTGATGTAGGTAAGGTAAATGGGCTGATTGCAAGGATGAATAACCTTTCGGTGGAGTGTATTAACCAGGATCTAACACGAATCTTGATTCAGCCTGCTTATTTAACTTTCGCACAATTTAAGAAAAGAACATATGTTAAAAAGACCAACAATTATTATTATTATTATTATAGAAGCTGTCATAGCCTCCCAACAGGGTGCAGACACATCAATAGATGGATCCATACAAAATACCTGGGGAGTACTGAAGAGAGACTACAACAACTAAGAAAAAAGGAAAGGGGCTACTGAGTATAGAGAGCCCAAAAGAGAAAACTAGTTGTCAATGAAAGCTTATACAAAAGAAAAGATATGATTTTTTAAAAAATAGACAAACTACTGTTGCAATAAGACATTAACTTTAGATTTAAAACCAGTAATATCAGTTGACTGTACAACCTCGTTAGGCAGATGATTCCATAAGGTAATCATAGAAGGAATAAAACAACGAGAAAATTGAGATGTAGAAGCATTAATTAGAGTCATGGCAAAGTCATTAAGACTCCTTGTAAACCTTGTTATGCGAGTCGGAATAAAACGTTCAGGTAAAACACTATGCAGGGGATGCCGAGTATTGTTAAAAATTTTGAATACAAGACTAAGGGCACCAACCTGACGCCGATGATGGAGATCAAGAGATACAGCAGGTAGACCAAATTTTATAGAAGTAAGAGCTCTGTCAAGCAACTTTAGATGACAGTCAGCAGCAGAGTTCCAAACAGAAGAGCAATATTCAAAGTGAGGCAAAGGTTATGATAGACAAAACTGGAAATCTAGGAGAGATTACCACAGAGCCAGACATAAATATCACTTGCACAGGAACAGGGAAAATTTTAACAGCATGATTATGGAAAGTAAGAGATACAAAGGAAATTTAAAAAGAGTTAGGAATAAAGAGAGAGATAAATTGATTGAGGAACTCGGAAAATTTAGACACAGTGACCCTAAAGTATATTGGAAAATACTAAAGGGTCAGAAAAAAACGTGCAAGATCCCTATTGTGCTTAATGATTTTTATACCCATTTTACACAGCTAGCCAGTGATGATAATAGTAATGATGTTGAGGCAGATGCTGTACGAGTGGAAAATAACGATCAAACTGACCCCTCCCCTATACTGAACGATCCTATAACCAAGGAAGAGGTAGAAAGAAATATTAACAAATTAAAAAACAACAAATCCCCGGCAACTGATTTGATATTAAATGAATATATAAAAAGTACCCAATATATTCTCTGTCCCTTGTATGTTAAGTTCTTTAACAAAATTCTTGATACTGGTGTCTGGCCATCTGAGTGGTTGGTTGGTACTATAGTACCCCTTTATAAAAATAAGGGGGACATAAAAGATACCAATAACTATCGCGGTATTACTTTACTTAGTTGTATGGGGAAACTGTTCACCTCAATACTCAATGAGAGACTTGGTCAATATGCTGATGTTATGAACACAATTAGTGAGGCACAAGCAGGATTTAGGCAAGGCTACTCCACATTGGATCATATTTTTGTGTTGAAATGTGTAATAGATTTGTTTCTTTGGAAAAAAAGGAAACTTTTCTGTTTGTTTGTGGACTACAAAAAGGCTTTTGATATGGTATGGCGGGAAGGGCTGTGGTTCAAGTTGGTGAAAGAAAAGGTTAATGGTAAAATACTTAACGTAATAAGAAATATGTATAATAACATAAAAAGTTGTGTAATGTTAAACCAACAAATTTCAGACACCTTTAAGTGTGATGTGGGAGTAAGGCAAGGTGAAAACCTATCGCCTATGCTTTTTGCCTATTATGTTAACGATATAGAGAGCAATTTAATTGAACAAGGATGCAACTATGTAAATTTTGGTGATGAATTCCTAAACTCATATCTAAAACTATTTGTTTTAATGTACGCAGATGATACTATTATTTTATGTGATAATGAAGAAAGAATGAATAAGGTATTGACTTCTCTGTATGATTATTGTAATGACTGGAAATTAAGGCTTAACTGTAATAAATCTAAAATAGTTGTGTTTAGCAGGGGGAGAACTCGCATAGATAATATTAATTTTCACTTTGGTTCCGAGAACATAAGAGGTAGTTTATGATTATAAGTATCTTGGTGTATTGTTTAATTATAATGGTAGGTTTGGCAAAGGAGAGATGGAACTAACAGAACAGGCCACAAGAGCCATGTACTCAGTAGTAGGTAAGTGTAGAAAGTTTGAATTGCCAGTCGATTTACAAATTGATATATTTAGTAAAATGGTATTACCAATACTGACGTATGCATGTGAAATTTGGGGTCATTATATTGTGAGAGAGAGTGAGTTACTGTATATGAAATATTTAAAACAGATACTGTGTGTTCATAAAAATACGTGTAATGACATGGTTTACGGTGAACTTGGAGTGTTTCCTCTTGACATTCACATAAAAAGCAGAATGGTTGGGTATTGGGCAAGAATAATCTTAGGTAAGGATACCAAATTGTGTCATGTAATGTATCAATGCTTATTGCAACTGGACAGGTCAGGGATTTACACCTCCCCATGGATACTATGTATTAAAAATATCCTTAATGAGTGTGGTATGTCAGGATTATGGTTGTCTCAACAGTTACCTAACACAATATGGATTAAAAAAGCTGTAGAATTAAGGTTGAAAGACCAATGGATTGCTAAGTGGAGGGCCAACATAACAACAAAATCGATATGCTGCAACTATGTATGTGTTGATAATATCGTATATTGTATGTGTGGATAATACTATCTGTGTGTAAAATATTGTATGGTGGATGTGTATACGGTGTTGCATATGAAGATAATATTGTGAGAGCAGACTGCATTGTATTCAATTGTACGTGTGGATAATATTGTGTGAGTAGATAATATTGTATGTGTGGAAAATATTGTATATGTATGTGAATGTGTACTTGATGATGTATGTGTAGATGGTATAGTGTGTGCAGATTGCATTACATATAGAGACAGTAGTATATATATATATGTTACTGTATAATATGTTCATAAATTGCAAGTGGATACAGTAATACTGTACTGTAATTTTATAGTTAGGCCCAAATATGAATGTATACTGGGGCTGTGCTCCATACTTTCCTGTCAAAGTCTGAGCGATTAAATAAATTCAATTCAATTCAATTCAATTCAATTCAAACACCTACACCTACACTCGCCCATAATACTCACCACCACCACTGTTATATTATTACTACACCTTCATACTCCTACCTTTCCTATAGTTACCACTGTATTACACCATAGACAACACTCTAGCCTTACAAACAATATCTTCCCCCCCCATCACTTAATTAAGGAGGAAATTCAGTGTTGGTAAATTTGGAGCAACTGAATCCTCCAAACTATTCCAAGCAACAACAGAACACAATTATTTTTGGTCTTCTGGTCCTGTTTCCTGGCATACTTTGGAGGAATCAAGACACTCCAATGTAACAAAAGTGAATTACCACCTTAATGCTGTCATTCCCTCACACCCACTACTTGCTCATTACATAACACCACCTCACAATCACCTTATGTCCCACCTTTCTCACTTAATGTACAGCCACCAGCATAAATTCAAGTCCAACTCATGTACTTAATAATGTTAATATAACCAGATAATTGCATTCTGTACCAGTTTTTATTCCAACAACATACATAATTTACCATATGAGAACTATGTCTGGTATCTCTGTATTAAAATTGTATTACAACATTACTACAACTAATACATTACAACATACGTAATTTATCATATAAGAACTATATCTGTCATCTCTGTATTAAAATTGTATTACAACATTACCATAGTTAATACATACGAAGGTGGAAATGAAGAGAACTAACTTATACTGCCAACTGTACACTCTTGGTTCCGACCAGGAGTACAGTCGGCAGCATAAGTTCAATTAATTTCCACCTGTGTATGTATTAGCTATAGTAATGTTGTTGTAATACAATTTTAATACAGAGATGACAGATATAGTTCTCATATGGTAAATTACGTATGTTGTTGGAATAAAAACTAGTACAGAATGCAACTACTTGGTCTAATTAGCAATATTAAGTACACGAGATGGACGTGAATAATATATGCTACCGACTGTACCTGAAGGCCTCCCAGAAGAAAAAACTCACATGGAACCCTGCAGCAGAGTCAGCCTTCAGTGAGGTGAAAAATAGGCTGTCTGACTACACCTTCTCTGTGTAACCCTACCTACTTACACACCTACATCAATATAGAGGCTGACTGACTACACCTTCTCTGTGTAACCCTACCTACTTACACACCTACATCAATATAGAGGCTGTCTGACTACACCTTCTCTGTGTAACCCTACCTACTTACACACCTACATCCATATATACTGATGATGTATCCAATGACACCAACAGCAGGACCGTCTTCAATCCACTTTGTTGTACCAGGCTTCAAATTGACCCCCCCATCCTCGTCTCCCTCCATCTGAAAAACACATTTAATTAAGGGGATGCAAGAATAGGGGGGGTTTAGGGGGGTGCGGGAGTAGGGGGACAGGCTTGGGAGGGGGGTTAAGGGGGTACGGGAGTAGGGGGACAGGCTTGGGAGGGGGGTTAAGGGGGTACGGGAGTAGGGGGACAGGCTTGGGAGGGGGGTTAAGGGGGTACGGGAGTAGGGGGACAGGCTTGGGGGTACGGGAGTAGGGGGACAGGCTTGGGTGTGTGGGAATAGGTTACAGGCTTAGGGGGGTGCGGGAATAGGTGGAGAGGTTTGGGGGTGGGTTAGGGGGATGCGGGAATAGGGGGACAGGCTTTCTACCCCACCCCAAGCCTGTCCCCTTATTCCCGCACCCCCCAAGGCTATCCCCTACTCCCGCACCCCCTTAATTCATTCTACCTATGTATGTTATCATTTTGATATTCCTTATACATGTTGAGGGATGTATAATTTAAATCAATCAATCAATATATATATACACAGTATATATATATACAGTATATATATATATATATATATTATATATACACAGTATATATATATACAGTATATATATATATATATATATATATATATATATATATATATATATATATATATATATATATATATATATATATATATATATATATATATATATATATATATATACTTACATAAATCAGCTTCACACACCTTATACCAACTCTCTGTACAATTCATTCAGTAAATATGGAAAGAATTATATACCGTTATTGTGTACGGTTTTTCTACCTTCATTACCCACTTATTTAGACCATTCTAAGACTATTTTATTCTATGGCATTTCCTCCACAAATTTCCAAGATATTCAAATGGGGCATTTTGAAATTTGCCTGACCTTACCTAACCTAACCTAGACCACATCAGACTACCGGGACCTAACCTGGGCAGACTACCGGGATATAACCGTGGTAAAGTACAGGAAATGACCGGGGCAAAATACTGGGACCTAGCCGGATCTGGCAACACTGCTACAAAACAGTAATTCTTTCAATAAATACCGATAATTCCTCCAAACTATTCCAAGCAACACAACACTATTATTTTTGTTCTTCTGGTCCTGTTTCCTGGCATACTTTGGAGGAATCAAGGCACTCCAATGTAACAAAAAAGAATTACCACCTTAATGGACCCTGTGTGTGATGTAGTAAGAAAATTGGAGATTAGTGAGGGTAAATATTGAATGAATTACCGTTATTGCGTACATTTGTTCTACCTTCATTACCCACTTATTTAGACCATTCTAAGACTATTTTCTTCTATGGCATTTCCTCCGCAAATGCCCCATTTCCAAGATAGGGCATATTCAAATGGTGCATTTTGAAATTAGCCTGACCTTACCTGACCTAACCTAACCTAACCTAGACTGCATCAGACTACCGGGACCTAACCTGGGCAAACTACTGGGACCTAACCTGGGCAAACTACCGGGAAATAATCGTGATAAAGTACAATAAATGACGGGGGTAAAATACTGAGACCCAGCCGGATCTGGCAACACTGCTGCAAAACGGTAATTCTTTCAATAAATACCTTAGTGAGTCCTTCAAACATTGCCACCAAACACACACACACACCTATATGCAAGGAGTTTGTTTTGTGGCATAGTTTGGAGGAATCAGAAGCCTCCAAACACACACACACACACATTCTCCCTCTCTCTCCAACACACACACCTATATGGAAGGAGTTTGTTTTGAGGAATAGTTTGGAGGAATCAGAAGCCTCCAAACACACACACACACCTATATGGAAGGAGTTTGTTTTGAGGAATCAGAAGCCTCCAAACACACACACACACACACCTATATGGAAGGAGTTGCTGACACACTCCATTGGCGGCTGTTTGGCGGCTGTGTAAGTACTGGCGGCTGTTTGGCGGCTGTGTGTAGGTACTGGCGGCTGGGTATTTATTGAAAGAATTACCGTTTTGCAGCAGTGTTGCCAGATCCGGCTGAGTCCCAGTATTTTGCCCAAGTCATTTATTGTACTTTATAACGATTATTTCCGGGTAGTTTGCCCAGGTTAGGTTCCGGTAGTCTGCCCAGGTTAGGTCCCGGTAGTCTGATGCGGTCTAGGTTAGGTTAGGTCAGGTCAGGTAAGGTCAGGCTAATTTCAAAGTGCCCCATTTGAATATGCCCTATCTTGGAAATGGGGCATTTGCGGAGAAAATGCCATAGAAGAAAATAGTCTTAGAATGGTCTAAATAAGTGGGTAATGAAGGTAGAAAAACTGTACCCAATAACGGTAATTCATTCAATATTTACCGAAAAAGCTTACGCAATAACGGTAATTCATTCAATATTTACCGGCGGCTGTTTGGCGGCTGTGTGTAGATGAATCAAGCCGCCACTTACATACATTCTGTAACAATACATTATTAAGAGGTTATTTGAATGACACCACTGCCTGTGTATTTTGGCCGCCACACAGCCATTGGCGGTGATGGCTGGGACGGTGAGCCAGCCAGCCAGCCAGCCGCCGCCGCCGCCGCCATTAACACACAAATTAATCTATGTAATCAGAAACTATTATGGCGGTATTCAAGAACATCCGTGGTGTATACGATGGTGTGGTACTGTACGACGGCTCTGTTGTTTGTCCATAGACCCATCGTATCGGTACCATGCATAGTATACACCACCAACGTTCTTGAATAGCATATGAACAGACGACTTACCTCTGAGTCTCTATAGTAAATACTAAATACAATACCTTAGATTATCAAAACGTTTACCATAGATTTCCTTAAATTATCAAAAGTTTACATTAGATTTCCCCAGATTTAATGGGCTTATTTTCCTTAGATGGTCAGAATATTACCTTAATTAAATAGCCCAAAATTACAATACTCTTGGGTCAAGGCTCCAAAGTATCGTACACTATTGCCTAAATTATCGTAGTTCAAGATTATTGTAAGCTGTATTAATCAATTATGGTATTATTATTGTACTACTACTATTACCAATATTACTACTACAACTACTACAACCAATATTACCACTACTACTACCACCAATATTACTACTACCAATATTACTACTACTATTACCATAACCACTACTACTACTACTACTACCAATATTACTACTACTACCACCAGCACCAATATTACCACTACTACCACCACCAATATTACTACTATTACTATTATCAATATTACTACTACTACTACTACCACCACCAATAGTACCAATACTACCACCACCGATATTACTACTACTACCAATACAACACTGAATTATCGTACGCATGGCAACTCTTCAACGTTTTCCGATTGAAATCAAATGACGACATTTATTTTATTATTATTTATCGAATTTATCATCTATATTATTATTCCCTCGCTTCCCACAGTGTGATATACCGGTAGATATATTTATAAACTATATCTCATAGCCACATGGACTTACCTAAGCTTCCAATATTTAAATAATTACGATAATACGCAAGGTTCCCAGACACCGACGCCATATTTAAAACGAGCGGGCAAATGCTGTTTTTATATATTATTTTTCTCTTCTATTTTTTATCTATCACTCCTCACGGTGGGTCACGTGGCTAAATTAATCTATTATCTACACATAAAAATTAGAATGAACTTACCTAAGGCTGTAATTAATGATTACTGAGTCGATAATTGACAACCACTCACCTGCGTCAAACCGTGTTAAAATGGCGCCACACATGCGTAACCTTACGTAACGAATCTTCTAAGTTGCCAGATCCTGTTGGCAATGAACCCTATGATCTAACATCAGTTTTTCCCTTTTAATATAAAAACTACGATGTTAATTCGTCGGGTTTGTCTTAAATTAACGACTATTTACTAAAATACAATTTCTCAGATACTAAGAGCTGCTGTTGATTGGTTATTTATTTAGATATTTACCATTCTAATTAGCCACATCACGTACTAATACATTTTGATTTTGAGTTGGTAATAATAAGTTAGGTTAGTTAGGTTTCGTCCGAATCATCTCCTACTGACCTTTGTATATACATTTATTTAAATTATTCACTAACTACTATTTGTACGCAAATCATTTTAATTTGATAACGTAGGTATATTTTTACGCAAAGCTGTTATAGTAAAAAAATAACAAATTCGTAATGTTTTAGTGTCAATATTTAAACCTACGTCAATCTAGTTAGAGGAATCGGACCGTGAGGTTTATTCTTTTTTTCTAACATTTCTAACGCCTTCCCATTCTCTAATCAAAAACCTTCCCATTTTCTATGACTTTTAAGGACCGACTATTTTAAAATTTAATATATTTTTAATGATGGACTATTTTAAAACCTAATATATTTAAATCCTTCGTTTTCTGTTCAGTCAACCGCCGACTCGAGCCTCGTTATAATGTTTTACACCTTTTAAAATTAAGTTGGAGGACGGAGGAAGCCTTAAATTGACCACAGGATGAAGGAAAAAGGAATTGGAGGACGAAGCAAGCCTTAAATTGACCACAGGACGAAGGAAAAGGGAGACAGGGGCAATTTATAACGGGGTACTTGAGTCAGACACACACTCTCTCTCTCTCTCTCTCTCTCTCTCACACACACACGGACACTCATTCTCTCTCTCTCTCTCTCTCTCTCTCTCTATTCGTTGGCTCCGGCATACAGTAATGCCATTTTGACCAATTTTCGGCTAGATCTAGCGGATTTGAAAATTATCTAGCGGGAAAAATATTGAAATTTTCAAGAGGATTTTACAAGAAGATTTTACAAGCGGATTTTAGAAGCGGATTTAACAAGAAGATTTTACAAGAAGATTTTACAAGCGGATTTAGCAAGAAGATTTTACAAGAGGATTTGAAAGGCCAATCTAGCGAAAAATTTGAAGAGCCTTTCCTATAATTAATTTAGCGGATTTTCTTGACTAGTCTAGCGGATTACAAAAATTTGAGTTTGCATCACTGTAGTTAACAGTTAAGGGAGTGCGGGAATAGGGGACAGGCTTGGGGGGGACTATGGGGGTGCGGGAGTAGGGGACAGGCTTGGGGGGGTTTAGGGGGTGCGGGAGTAGGAATACAGGCTTGGGGGGGTTAGGGGGGTGCGGGAGTAGGGGACAGGCTTGGAGGGGTTTAGGGGGGTGGGGAAATAGGCTTGGGGTGGGTAGAAAGCCTGTCCCCTATTCACGCACCCCCCTAACCCCCCCCCAGCCTGTCCCTCTACTCCCGCACCCCCCTAACCCCCCCCCCAGCCTGTCCCTCTACTCCCGCACCCCCCTAACCCCCCCAGCCTGTTCCTCTACTCCCGCACCCCCCTAACCCCCCCCAGCCTGGCCCTCTACTCCAGCACCCCCCCTACCTTACACAGACACACACACATATTCCCGACAGGTCCAAGTGATGTCTCCAAAAATCGCTCTATTTCACTTACTCCTTACGTCTAAACTACAATGCCTAGAAAATTAAATTTAGTTTCATTCTAAGCAGCAACTCTTCCTCTTTCGAATGAGATCAACCCCAACTCTCTATGACTCCTGGGTACAAAGATATCATGTGAAGAAAACACATGTAACTTTTGGCCAGAGAGCGAGGTGTGTCAGTCCTGGGTTGGGGCGGTTGATGGCGGACAGTTATTATTATTATTACTATTATTATTAAATGTCCCCCTACTCCCGCACCCCCCTAAACCCCCCCTCCCTCCCTCAAGCCTGCCCCCTACTCCCGCACACATTAAAATCCCCAAAACCCAAGGCAGAGGTGCATCAAATGGAAAGCGAGAACATATTTGCAACACTGTCAGCCATCACGCCAAACATTTACAACACTGACTGAGTACGGCTATCCCATTGCCACTCTGCTGGCTATAGCCCAGTCCCAAAAAAATCCGCCTAAAGTGGCTATATATTCTCGGTATTGACATTTTGGTGAAGTGTGTAGCCTGGTATAGCCTATGTATGTACTGTATATGTATTTATGTATGTGCAGCCTGGTATATATATGTATGTATGTGCAGCCTGGTGTATGTAATGTATATGTATGTACAACCTGTACAGACTACTGGCTACGTTGTCAACACTGCTTACTGCTGGGTAGTGGTGGTGGTGGTGGTGGGAAGGACGCTTGGCTTATATCCATAAATCCAACCATGGGATAATCTTTGAAATAGTTTCATTCTCTTTCCCAACTAATTTTACCTATAATTACGGTATTCAGAGCCATTCGTTGTGGTTTGTAAGCACGCAAACGAAAGAATGTTAGCCGTGTTAATGACTTCTGGGTGAATTATTTAATGAATTTGGTGAGTAAACTATTCCGTGATCATTATTATCTAACTGTTGTATAGATTTTGCGAATACGGATACTCACCAAATTCATTAAATAATTCACCCAGGAGTCATTAACACGGCTAATACTCTTTCGTTTGCGTGCTTACAAACCAATACCAACCACTGTGGAATGGACCCTATGTGTGTAAAGCGGTATATATATATATATATATATATATATATATATATATATATATATATATATATATATATATAATAATAATACTTACTTACCTTTGGCCAGCAACATCTTGACACGAGGCATACAAACCCACACCATCCACTACACTATGTGGTAAAACACCCACACACACACACACACACACATGCCAACACCCACACCCACACATGGTAAAACACACACACTCACACATGCCAAAACACAAACCCACACCCACACATGGTAAAACACACACACCCACACATGCCAAAACACACACCCACACACACATGCCAAAACACACACACACACACACACATGCCAAAACACACACACCCACACACACACACACACACACATGCCAAAACATACACACCCACACCCACATGCCAAAACACCCACACCCACACACACATGCCAAAACACACACACCCACACACACATGCCAAAACACACACACCCACACACACATGCCAAAACACACACACCCACACACACATGCCAAAACACACACATGCCAAAACACACACACCCACACATGCCAAAACACACACACCCACATGCCAAAACACACACCCACACATGCCAAAACATACACACCCACCCGCCAAAACACACAAACCCACACCCACATGCCAAAACACACACATGCCAAAACACACACACCCACACACACATGCCAAAACACACACACCCACACACACATGCCAAAACACACACACCCATACCCACATGCCAAAACACACACACCCACACCCACATGCCAAAACACACACACCCACACACACATGCCAAAACACACACACCCACACCCACATGCCAAAACACACACACCCACATGCCAAAACACACACACCCACACACACAATTTAGAGACCAGAGGAAGACACAGACCAAAACACACCCACACACACACATGCCAAAACACACACCCACACATGCCAAGGAACATCCAACCCAAAACCCCCAGTACACAATACAACAAACCAGTTTACTTAGTACAAAGGCATATAATAATAATGATTCCTTTCTATAGTGGTAAATAAATAATATACACAGTCCAATGAAATTCAGCCATTTATTTATTATAAACATTAAGGTGATAATTCTTTTTTGTTACATTGGAGTGCCTTGATTCCTCCAGAGTATGCCAGGAAACAGGACCAGAATAGCAAATATAATGGTGTTCTGTTGTTGCTTGGAATAGTTTGGAGGATTCGGTTGCTCCGGATTTACCAACACAAAACTTCCCCCTTAAGATGATATTCTCTTGGTGGGAAATTGGAGGACCACCCACTCACTACACTACCCACTCACCACTCACTACACTACCCACTCACCACCCACTCACTACACTACCCACTCCTCCAAACTATGTCAGGAAACAAACCAATCACATCAATATTACTATAGTCAAACCAGAATATACTGAGCCCTAGGGTGGGGTCCGGATTAAGAGCGGCATTGCCAAATCATCACCAAAACAAACCCATATCGTTAAAATTTTAATGCATAAGCCAATTTGTAGTAGCTGTAAGTATTCAATATATAATACAATGCTAAAAAGAAGTATTTATAATGATGAGTTAGGTTCATTGTAAGTATATTTACAACAACTCCATACAACATGTGACATGCTATTTTGTACAAGTTACCACATCTCCTGTGACAAAGGGTTAATGGCGGGTCAAGGATGTGTGTACTCATACATATCAGTCACCTGGTCATTCTCACACCAACCACTATGGACCACACATCTCCCAAGTGCGTCGGTGTTCTCCACAGCTAAGCCAAGGAAATTATTTATAATGTAAATAGATATTTCCTCCATGAGAAGGCCAATAGAGGACCCCTATTAGATCCCTCTCAGTCAGTTGCTCGTACAGCGAAGGCAACCCCGTTAAATTTATCACAGAGAATGTTGGATACCATGTGGGTATGTTTTGGTGATGATTTGGCAACACTGCTCTTAATCCTCGACCCTACCCGAAGGCTCAGTATATTCTGGTTTGACTATAGTGTTGTGGTAAATAATATACAGAGTCCAATTATAATTATATAGACTAAGATGAGATTCTCTTGGTGGTAAATTGAAGGACTACCCACTCACTACACTACACACTACACTCACCACTCATCCACTACCCACTCACCACCCATCTACTACACACCCACTACCCACTCACTACACACCCACTACACTCACCACCCATCTACTACACACCCACTACCCACTCACCACACACTCTTCCAAACTATGTCAGGATGGTATTGCCTGGGTGACCGAAGCCGTTCCCAGGTTCTCGTGCCCCAAAATAGGGCGGGGGGATGTTGTGATGGTTTGGCCCCTATAGCTTCCTTCCTTGGGAGACATATAAGAGGCTGGATGGAACCATTGTAGATACCTGTCCAGGATGCAACACAACACCTCATTCTATTAAACACATTATTGAAGACTGCAACGCACACAACCACACTTGCCAACAACACAACATACACTCTCTGAGGGCCATGACCTTCCTCAGGAGCTCGGGGCTGCTCGGCCAGACACCTTGAGGAACTTCAACAACAACAACAATTACTGTACAAACTGACATTTCAAAATAACAAAACTAATAATAATAATAATGTTGTATTACAATTACTGTACAAAGTGACATTTCAAAATAACAAAACTAATAATAATAATAATGTTGTATTACAATTACTGTATATTCTGACATTTTAAAATAACAAAACTAATAATAATAATAATATTGTATTACAATTACTGTATATTCTGACATTTCAAAATAACAAACCTAATAATAATAATAATAATGTTGTATTACAATTACTGTATATACTGACATTTCAAAATAACAAACCTGACAATAATAATAATAATAATATTGTATTACAATTACATAGTGTGACATTTTCTACATGTTGTAAATCCTTGAAAACCACAACAGTGTGTGTATGAATTATTGTGGCCGACAGTACAGTACTTATACTGGAAAAAAAAAACATTAAAATACAAAATATATATATAATATACTCACTTGACAGACATATATATATATATATATATATATATATATATACCCTGCTTGGCCTTATAGCCGAGCCTTGGTGCCTTGTGTGGTGGTGTTGGCCTGGGGTGTTGGGTGTAGGGTGTTGGTCTGGGGTGCTGGGGGGGGTTTGGGGGGTGCGGGAGTAGAGGAACAGGCTTGGGGGGGGGTTAGGGGGTGCGGGAATAGGGAGACAGGCTTGGGGGGGGTTTTGGGGGGTGCGGGAGTAGAGGAACAGGCTTGGGGGGGGGTTAGAGGGGTGCAGGAATAGGGGACAGTCTTTCCTAAACCCAACTAACCCCCCCTCTTAAGCCTGTCCCCTACTCCCGCACCCCCTTAAACCCCCCCCAAGCCTGTCCCCCTATTCCTGAACCCCACACCAAGTACTGCATCACATCACTTGTGTTTCTTACAGTAGATCTCTTGTAAATATTCATATGTCCTCCATCTTGGTGGTGTGACCTGTAAATACTGATTAATATTAGGCAAAATAACAGCCAAGGTCATATGGCACCCGAGGAGGAAGAAGGAAGGTCATTGACAAGTGGGACAGTCAAGGGGGAAATTATTATGTGTTTTTGGTAAATCTGGAGCAACTGATTCCTCCAAACTATTTTTCCAAGCAACAACAGATTATTTTTGTTCTTCTGGTTCTGTTTCCTGGCATACATTGGAGGAATCAAGATGCTCCTAATGTAAATCTGGAGTAACTGAATCCTCCAAACTATTTCAAGCGACAGGACACCATTATTTTTGGTCTTCTGGTTCTGTTTCCCAACATACTTTGGAGGAATCAAGGCACTCCAATGTAACAAAAAAGAATAAATAAGAAATAACCTACTACAGTACAATAATATTTAATGTTAAGTAATGTAATATTTAATGTAATAAAAGTGAATTACCTCCTTAAGGAACCCTGTGATGTAGTCAGATAATTGAAGGTAAATGAGTCCTTCAAATATTGCCATGAAACTCCACCTATATGGAAGAAGCTTGTTTCGTGGCAGAGTCAGAAGGAATTAGAAGCCTCCAAACACACACACACATTCTCTCTCCGGTCACACACACATATTTAAAGAAACATATCACTAAATTAGAAAAAGTACAAAGAGCAGCAACAAGATGGCTACCAAGTCTAAGATAAGAGAATTAAGCTATGAAGAAAGACGAAAGAAACTAAAATTACCTAAACTAGAAGAAAGACGAAAGAGAGGAGATATGATTATGGTTTACAAATGTGTCACAGAAAAAGAAAAGATAGATATAGAAAACTTGTGTCAACAAGTATATGTTTACTTCATCACCATCACCACTATATATATGTTTACTTCATCACCATCACCACTATATATATGTTTACTTCATCACCATCACCACTATATATATGTTTACTTCATCACCATCACCACTATCTATATGTTTACTTCATCACCATCACCACTATCTATATGTTTACTTCATCACCATCACCACTATATATATATTTACTTCATCACCATCACCACCATAGTTAGTTACATCACCATCACCACTATATATATATTTACTTCATCACCATCACCACTATCTATATGTTTACTTCATCACCATCACCACCATAGTTAGTTACATCACCATCACCACTATATATATGTTTACTTCATCACCATCACCACTATATATATGTTTACTTCATCACCATCACCACTATATATATGTTTACTTCATCACCATCACCACTATATATATATTTACTTCATCACCATCACCACCATAGTTAGTTACATCACCATCACCACTATATATATATTTACTTCATCACCATCACCACTATCTATATGTTTACTTCATCACCATCACCACCATAGTTAGTTACATCACCATCACCACTATATATATATTTACTTCATCACCATCACCACTATCTATATGTTTACTTCATCACCATCACCACTATCTATATGTTTACTTCATCACCATCACCACTATATATATGTTTACTTCATCACCATCACCACCATAGTTAGTTACATCACCATCACCACTATATATATGTTTACTTCATCACCATCAACTCCATGCACCACCACAATCTCCATCACCACCAATCACCATCAACACAATCACCATCACAAAATCACCATCACAAAATCACCACCATCAACTCTACAATCACCACCAACACAATTACCACCACCTCAATCACCATCACACCAGCACACCTGATCAATATCACCACCACCTCAATCACCAGCACACCTGATTGTAAATAGTACCCGCGTACAGTACATATGATCAAGATCTAGAATATTCTAGATAAAAAAAAAATTATAATTTTTTTTTTTTACAAAAAAAATGTTTAATTTTTTTTTATAACAAAAAAATTATAAAAAAAATTTATAATTTTTTTTTATAAAAAAATATATAAAAAAAATTATAAAAAAAAAAGTTTACCAAAAAAATTTATATATTTTTTTCTAAAACTTTTTTTTTATAAAAAAAATTTACAATTTTTTTTTTTTTTGTATAAATTTTTTTTTATAAAAAAAATTTATAATTTTGTTTAATATTTTTTTTAATAAAACTTTTTTTTTATAAAAAAAAATTTTTATAACAATTTTTTTTTATAAAAAAAAACGATTGAACCATAAATTTGATACCGATAACATCTAACTAACATCTATAATTACCCATAGGAACAAAGATGAAGCTGAGGCTATGTTAAACAATAAGAAGCTGAGTAACAAATATGAGGCCATCAGAGAACTGCGGCGATCCAAGAGTGAGAACTTGGAAGATAATGGTCCTGCCTTCACTGGGCCAGCCTGATGTGCCATTGGAAGATCAATGGGAACTTTTCACTACTCTTTGTCACATTTTGCATGAACAGAAGAGGTAGGTCCAATGAGTTTATGTACAGGTACTGTACAGCCACAATCAAATATCCACCCACACTTTCCTTCCATCGTGCAAATAAATCAGTATTATATCAAAACATAATCATACAACACCTTACGTCAACTCAACTCCCTCAATTATTATTATGAGGTGCTGCAAAATCATACACATGTTGTTCTTTATTACCAAGATATTTACTACGATGGAAGGAAAGTGTCGGTGGATATTTGATTGTGACTGTACATTGCTTCCTGTCTAGTTTCACCATCCATTTTATTTTTGTACAATACTTGTATACTCAAAAGTAAATCTCCCCATAACAACAGTAATATCAGTCTGCTGAAATATTTGAATAATTTGCTCTTTGTCACTGTTTCAGGTTTGAAGAACTTGAGAGGATGACCTTCAGTGCCCTGGGTTCCAAGGAATTTATGAGAGATAAGGAGCGGGCACGAGAGATGGAGTTTATGTGTCTCTTAGCTTGCATATATAATGACAGCTCATACTTTGCCTACAACATCATGCGTGAGCTGGTTATAAAGAACCCTGAGAGTAATAGGTGCTGGAATTTATTAAATCTTATCATATCAAAGGCTGATGACTTCAGACATAATCGCTTTCTGCTTCGATTGACTCACAAACACCCAGACCTGGTTGCCTTAGGTTTACTTAATGGACACAATTGCTTAGTTGCTGGTACATACAAATACTCATTGGCTGAATACACACAAGTTTTCAAACAGGATAAGAGTAATCCCATCATTCCCCTTATGTTGGGCCTCACATTTACACACATGGCATGTCAGAAATATAGTGGCAAAAAACATTCTTTGGTTGTCCAGGCATTAGCATTTCTTAACACTTATGTAGAAATGCGTGGGGAATGCCAAGAATCTATGTATAATTTGGGCCGAGCACATCACCAACTGAATCTTCTACCACAAGCTGTTCATTACTACAAATTGGCCTTAGAATGTCCACCGGCTGAAGAAACACCTGATGGCCCAAGACTGGATCTTTCACGGGAAATTGCCTTCAATCTTGCATTAATCTATCAGTGGAAGTCCAAATGTAGCCAGGATGTACACTCGCGGTCAGAAATTGTGTCTTGATCCCTTGGCACGATGAATCGCAACTAGCCAAGCTTTGATGATTCGAACAAATGTGTGTTGTAGGGAGACGCACAGTTATTCAAACCTTATAAAAAAAAATTTATATAAACAAATTTTTATATAAAAAAATTTTATATAAAAAAAATTTTATATAAAAAAAAGTTTATATAAAAAAAATTTTATATAAAAAAAAATTTATATAAAAAAAATTTTATATAAAAAAAATTTTATATAAAAAAAATTTTATATAAAAAAAATTTTATATAAAAAAAAATTTATATAAAAAAAAATTTATATAAAAAAAAATTTATATAAAAAAATTTTATATAAAAAAAATTTTATATAAAAAAAATTTTATATAAAAAAAATTATATAAAAAAAATTATATAAAAAAAATTTTATATAAAAAAAATTTTATATAAAAAAAAATTTTATATAAAAAAATATTTATATAAAAAAAATTTATATAAAAAAAAATTTATATAAAAAAATTTTTATATAAAAAAAAATTTTATATAAAAAAATTTTATATGAAAAAAAATTTTATATGAAAAAATTTTTTATATTAAAAAAAATTTTATGTAAAAAAAATTTTATATAAAAAAAATTTTATATAAAAAAAATTTTATATAAAAAAAATTTTATATAAAAAAAAATTTTATATAAAAAAAAATTTTATATAAAAAAATTTTTATATAAAAAAATTTTTATATAAAAAAATTTTATATAAAAAAAATTTTATATAAAAAAAATTTTATATAAAAAAAAATTTATATAAAAAAAATTTTATATAAAAAAAAATTTTATATAAAAAAAATTTTATATAAAAAAATTTTATATAAAAAAATTTTATATAAAAAAATTTTATATAAAAAAAATTTATATAAAAAAATTTTTGTATAAAAAAATTTTATATAAAAAAAATTTTATATAAAAAAAATTTTATATAAAAAAAATTTATATAAAAAAAATTTTATATAAAAAAAATTTTATATAAAAAAATTTTATATAAAAAAAATTTTATATAAAAAAATTTTATATAAAAAAAATTTTATATAAAAAAATTTTATATAAAAAAAAATTTATATAAAAAAATTTTTATATAAAAAAATTTTTATATAAAAAAAATTTTATATAAAAAAAATTTTATATAAATTTTTTTTTATATAAAATAAATTTTATATAAAAAAAAATTTATATAAAAAAAATTTTATATAAAAATATTTTTATATAAAAAAAAATTTATATAAAATTTTTTTTATATAAACAAAATTTTATATATAAAAAATTTTATATAAAAAAAATTTTATATAAAAATTTTATATAAAAAAAAATTTATATAAAAAAAATTTTATATAAAAAAAAATTTATATAAAAAAAATTTATATAAAAAAAATTTTATATAAAAAAATTTTATCTAAAAAAAAATTTATATAAAATTTTTTTTATATAAAATAAATTTTATATAAAAAAAAATTTATATAAAAAAAAAATTTATATAAAAAAAATTTTATATAAAAAAAAATTTATATAAAAAAAATTTATAAAAAAAAAAATTTATATAAAAAAATTTATATAAAAAAAAAATTATATAAAAAAAAGTTTATATAAATTTTTGTTTTATAGTAACAATAATACTTAACCGAATTAATGCCAGTCTGATACAATTAGTCCAGTTACAGAAGGGAGAGAAATGGGCCTCACACAGAACAATTAAATTTGAGAAATGCTGGAAGAATGACATTGAGCACCGGCTTTTCTCGCTATATATACTCTTTGAGAAACCTACGTCAAAACCACAACACTCAAGGATTGGCTATCTTGTAAACTTGTAATGATCCTTGATTGGTGCAGATGGCCCAATATGTTAAAGAGGGAATCTGGAGCTTCATAACACACTGTAACATATAACAAAAAAAAATTATATAAAAAAAATTATTTATATAATAAATTGTTTTTATATAAACAAAATTTTTGTCCTGATCCCTTGGCACGATGAATTGCAACCAGCCAAGCTTTGATTATTTGAACAAATGTGTGTTGTAGGGAGACGCACAGTTATTTTTCAAAGCTAGGCTGTTTGCGATTCATCTTGCCAGGGGATCGGGACACAATTTCTGACCGCGAGTGTACTTATATAAATATATTAGAATATAATCTGTACTGTAATTTCTTAAACACATCCCAGTGCTGGACAAGGGATGAGGGACACTCCACTTCTGGGTTATGGGGCTCAGTTGAGGACTGGGTGGACAAAGAGAGGCATGAAGCAAAGTTAAGAGAGAATAGACCAGAAAGATTAATTATGAGAGGGGTTGTGGGAGGCTAAAAATTGTTTCTTGACCTCTTCCATAGCTTTCCACCCTAACTACAGTGAGGGTGAGAAGGTTGCCCTAATGTAGGGTAGAGCTGCTGGCCATTATTATATGGACCATGCTACCCACTGACTAGGAAAGAGTGGGAGAATTTGATTCAAGCTAATTACCTACTTGTCCTGTCGCCATGTCAGTGACAATAATTTGAAGTAATACTAATACAAGGTTGTTTTAATACTATAATTATACTAATAGCAGTCTGTGCATAAGGTAGTACAAAAAACAAAGCTCTCGGCCTTAGTACCATTATCCTTATATATCCTTGACATTTAATTATTGTCTCCATCCTTATATGGTTATATCCTGTTGGTGGGTTGTATATACTTGTTACTTGTTACTTGTTGTTGGATATTCTATGCCCCGCTCCACCAGCAGATGGTGCTCCGCAGGGCCTCTCTCAATATTACTAAACACTATAATCACTTGTAATACTCATATCATCCGTGTCGTAACACTCAGCGAACAGATATTATGCTGAAAATGTAAAGCAGAAGTTAAGAAAGAGTCCAAAGGACTTGCAGTACCAGAGAGGATCTCTTCATTAATTTTAAGGTAATGTAAAAGTTGAGTAATGTGTATTCAGAGTGGTGTGTGTGTGTGTGATAGAATGTCTGAGTGATGTGTTACAACGGCCAGTGATACCATGGAGGTATAATTACATCTCCAGTTATTCATGTCTCAGTTCGTGGAAAGTGGATGGATGGCGATAAACAAGGCACTCACTACACACCCACTACACTCACCACTCACCACCCATCTACTACCCACCCACTACACTCACCACTCATCCACTACCCACTCACCACCCATCTACTACACACCCACTACCCACTCACCACACACTCTTCCAAACTATGTCAGGATGGTATTGCCTGGGTGACCGAAGCCGTTCCCAGGTTCTCGTGCCCCAAAATAGGGCGGGGGGATGTTGTGATGGTTTGGCCCCCATAGCTTCCTTCCTTGGGAGACATATAAGAAGAGGCTGGATGGAATCATTGTAGATACCTGTCCAGGATGTAACACAACACCTCATTCTATTAAACACATTATTGAAGACTGCAACGCACACAACCACACTTGCCAACAACACAACATACACTCTCTGAGGGCATTGTGGGAAAGCCCGGTTCAGGCCATGACCTTCCTCAGGAGCTCGGGGCTGCTCGGCCAGACACCTTGAGGAACTTCAACAACAACAACAATTACTGTACAAACTGACATTTCAAAATAACAAAACTAATAATAATAATAATGTTGTATTACAATTACTGTACAAACTGACATTTTAAAATGACAAACCTAATATTAATAATAATGTTGTATTACAATTACTGTATATTCTGACATTTTAAAATAACAATCCTAATAATAATAATAATATTGTATTACAATTACTGTATATTCTGACATTTTAAAATAACAAACCTAATAATAATAATAATAATAATGTTGTATTACAATTACTGTATATACTGACATTTCAAAATAACAAACCTGACAATAATAATAATAATAATATTGTATTACAATTACTGTATATACTGACATTTTAAAATAACAAACCTAATAATAATAATAATAATAATGTTGTATTACAATTACTGTATATTCTGACATTTTAAAATAACAAACCTAATAATAATAATAATAATAATGTTGTATTACAATTACTGTATATACTGACATTTCAAAATAACAAACCTGACAAAAATAATAATAATAATATTGTATTACAATTACATAGTGTGACATTTTCTATATGTTGTAAATCCTTGAAAACCACAACAGTGTGTGCATGAATTATTGTGGCCGACAGTACAGTACTTATACTGGAAAAAAAAAAAAAACATTAAAATACAAAATATATATATAATATACTCACTTGACAGACATATATATATATATATATATATATATATATATATATATATACCCTGCTTGGCCTTATAGCCGAGCCTTGGTGCCTTGTGTGGTGGTGTTGGGTGTAGGGTGTTGGTCTGGGGTGCTGGGGGGGGTTTGGGGGGTGCGGGAGTAGAGGAACAGGCTTGGGGGGGGGTTAGGGGGTGCGGGAATAGGGAGACAGGCTTGGGGGGGGTTTTGGGGGGTGCGGGAGTAGAGGAACAGGCTTGGGGGGGGGTTAGAGGGGTGCAGGAATAGGGGACAGTCTTTCCTAAACCCAACTAACCCCCCCTCTTAAGCCTGTCCCCTACTCCCGCACCCCCTTAAACCCCCCCCAAGCCTGTCCCCCTATTCCTGAACCCCACACCAAGTACTGCATCACATCACTTGTGTTTCTTACAGTAGATCTCTTGTAAATATTCATATGTCCTCCATCTTGGTGGTGTGACCTGTAAATACTGATTAATATTAGGCAACATAACAGCCAAGGTCATATGGCACCCGAGGAGGAAGAAGGAAGGTCATTGACAAGTGGGACAGTCAAGGGGGAAATTATTATGTGTTTTTGGTAAATCTGGAGCAACTGATTCCTCCAAACTATTTTTCCAAGCAACAACAGATTATTTTTGTTCTTCTGGTCCTGTTTCCTGGCATACATTGGAGGAATCAAGATGCTCCTAATGTAAATCTGGAGTAACTGAATCCTCCAAACTATTTCAAGCGACAGGACACCATTATTTTTGGTCTTCTGGTTCTGTTTCCCAACATACTTTGGAGGAATCAAGGCACTCCAATGTAACAAAAAAGAATAAATAAGAAATAACCTACTACAGTACAATAATATTTAATGTTAAGTAATGTAATATTTAATGTAATAAAAGTGAATTACCTCCTTAAGGAACCCTGTGATGTAGTCAGATAATTGAAGGTAAATGAGTCCTTCAAATATTGCCATGAAACTCCACCTATATGGAAGAAGCTTGTTTCGTGGCAGAGTCAGAAGGAATTAGAAGCCTCCAAACACACACACACATTCTCTCTCCGGTCACACACACATATTTAAAGAAACATATCACTAAATTAGAAAAAGTACAAAGAGCAGCAACAAGATGGCTACCAAGTCTAAGATAAGAGAATTAAGCTATGAAGAAAGACGAAAGAAACTAAAATTACCTAAACTAGAAGAAAGACGAAAGAGAGGAGATATGATTATGGTTTACAAATGTGTCACAGAAAAAGAAAAGATAGATATAGATAACTTGTGTCAACAAGTATATGTTTACTTCATCACCATCACCACTATATATATGTTTACTTCATCACCATCACCACTATATATATGTTTACTTCATCACCATCACCACTATATATATGTTTACTTCATCACCATCACCACTATCTATATGTTTACTTCATCACCATCACCACTATCTATATGTTTACTTCATCACCATCACCACTATATATATATTTACTTCATCACCATCACCACCATAGTTAGTTACATCACCATCACCACTATATATATATTTACTTCATCACCATCACCACTATCTATATGTTTACTTCATCACCATCACCACCATAGTTAGTTACATCACCATCACCACTATATATATGTTTACTTCATCACCATCACCACTATATATATGTTTACTTCATCACCATCACCACTATATATATGTTTACTTCATCACCATCACCACCATAGTTATTTACATCACCATCACCACCATAGTTAGTTACATCACCATCACCACTATATAAATATTTACTTCATCACCATCAACTCCATGCACCACCACAATCTCCATCACCACCAATCACCATCAACACAATCACCACCTCAACACAATCACCACCTCAATCACCATCACAAAATCACCATCAACTCTACAATCACCACCAACACAATTACCACCACCTCAATCACCATCACACCAGCACACCTGATCAATATCACCACCACACCAGCACACCTGATTGTAAATAGTACCCGCGTACAGTACATATGATCAAGATCTAGAATATTCTAGATAAAAAAAAAATTATAATTTTTTTTTTTTTACAAAAAAAGTTTAATTTTTTTTATAACAAAAAAATTATAAAAAAAATTTATAATTTTTTTTTATAAAAAAAAATATATAAAAAAAATTTACCAAAAAAATTTATATATTTTTTTCTAAAACTTTTTTTTTATAAAAAAAATTTACAATTTTTTTTTTTTTTATAAATTTTTTTTTATAAAAAAAATTTATAATTTTGTTTAATATTTTTTTTAATAAAACTTTTTTTTTATAAAAAAAAATTTTTATAACAATTTTTTTTTATAAAAAACGATTGAACCATAAATTTGATACCGATAACATCTAACTAACATCTATAATTACCCATAGGAACAAAGATGAAGCTGAGGCTATGTTAAACAATAAGAAGCTGAGTAACAAATATGAGGCCATCAGAGAACTGCGGCGATCCAAGAGTGAGAACTTGGAAGATAATGGTCCTGCCTTCACTGGGCCAGCCTGATGTGCCATTGGAAGATCAATGGGAACTTTTCACTACTCTTTGTCACATTTTGCATGAACAGAAGAGGTAGGTCCAATGAGTTTATGTACAGGTACTGTACAGCCACAATCAAATATCCACCCACACTTTCCTTCCATCGTGCAAATAAATCAGTATTATATCAAAACATAATCATACAACACCTTACGTCAACTCAACTCCCTCAATTATTATTATGAGGTGCTGCAAAATCATACACATGTTGTTCTTTATTACCAAGATATTTACTACGATGGAAGGAAAGTGTCGGTGGATATTTGATTGTGACTGTACATTGCTTCCTGTCTAGTTTCACCATCCATTTTATTTTTGTACAATACTTGTATACTCAAAAGTAAATCTCCCCATAACAACAGTAATATCAGTCTGCTGAAATATTTGAATAATTTGCTCTTTGTCACTGTTTCAGGTTTGAAGAACTTGAGAGGATGACCTTCAGTGCCCTGGGTTCCAAGGAATTTATGAGAGATAAGGAGTGGGCACGAGAGATGGAGTTTATGTGTCTCTTAGCTTGCATATATAATGACAGCTCATACTTTGCCTACAACATCATGCGTGAGCTGGTTATAAAGAACCCTGAGAGTAATAGGTGCTGGAATTTATTAAATCTTATCATATCAAAGGCTGATGACTTCAGACATAATCGCTTTCTGCTTCGATTGACTCACAAACACCCAGACCTGGTTGCCTTAGGTTTACTTAATGGACACAATTGCTTAGTTGCTGGTACATACAAATACTCATTGGCTGAATACACACAAGTTTTCAAACAGGATAAGAGTAATCCCATCATTCCCCTTATGTTGGGCCTCACATTTACACACATGGCATGTCAGAAATATAGTGGCAAAAAACATTCTTTGGTTGTCCAGGCATTAGCATTTCTTAACACTTATGTAGAAATGCGTGGGGAATGCCAAGAATCTATGTATAATTTGGGCCGAGCACATCACCAACTGAATCTTCTACCACAAGCTGTTCATTACTACAAATTGGCCTTAGAATGTCCACCGGCTGAAGAAACACCTGATGGCCCAAGACTGGATCTTTCACGGGAAATTGCCTTCAATCTTGCATTAATCTATCAGTGGAAGTCCAAATGTAGCCAGGATGTACACTCGCGGTCAGAAATTGTCTTGATCCCTTGGCACGATGAATCGCAACTAGCCAAGCTTTGATGATTCGAACAAATGTGTGTTGTAGGGAGACGCACAGTTATTCAAACCATATAAAAAAAAATGTTATATAAAAAAAATTTTATATAAAAAAAATGTTATAAAAAAAAATTGTATATAAAAAAAAATTTTATAAAAAAAATGTTATATAAAAAAAATTTTATATAAAAAAATTTTATATAAAAAAATTTTTATATAAAAAAATTTTTATATAAAAAATTTTATATAAAAAAAATTTTATATAAAAAAAAATTTTATATAAAAAAAAATTTTATATGAAAAAAAATTTTATATAAAAAAAAATTTTATATAAAAAAAATTTTATATAAAAAAAATTTTATTTAAAAAAATTTTATATAAAAAAATTTTATATAAAAAAAATTTTATATAAAAAAATTTTTATATGAAAAAAAATTTTATATAAAAAAAATTTTATATAAAAAAAATTTTATATAAAAAAAAAATTTATATAAAAAAAATTTTATATAAAAAAAATTTTATATAAAAAAAATTTTATATAAAAAAAATTTTATATAAAAAAAATTTTATATAAAAAAAAATTTATATAAAAAAAAAATTTTATAAAAAAAAATTTTATATAAAAAAAATTTTATAAAAAAAAATTTTATATAAAAAATTTTATATAAAAAAAATTTTATATTAAAAAAATTTTATATAAAAAAAAATTTATAAAAAAAATTTTATATAAAAAAAAATGTATATAAAAAAAAAATTTATATAAAAAAAAATTTATATAAAAAAAATTTTATATAAAAAAAAATTATATAAAAAAAATTTTATATAAAAAAAATTTTATATAAAAAAAATGTTATATAAAAAAAATTTTATATAAAAAAAATTTTATATAAAAAAAATGTTATATAAAAAAAATTTTATATAAACAAAATTTTATATAAATTTTTTTTTTTATTATATAAAAAAAAATTTATATAAAAAAAATTTTATATAAAAAAAATTTTATATAAAAAAAATTTTATATAAAAAAATTTTATATAAACAAAATTTTATATATAAAAAATTTTATATAAAAAAATTTTTATATAAAAAAAATTTTATATAAAAAAAAATTTATATAAAAAAAAATTTATATAAAAAAAAATTTATATAAAAAAAATTTTATATAAAAAAAATTTTATATAAAAAAAACTTTATATAAAAAAAAATTTATATAAAAAAAAAATTTTATAAAAAAAAATTTTATATAAAAAAAATGTTATATAAAAAAAATTTTATATAAAAAAAATTTTATATAAAAAAAATGTTATATAAAAAAAATTTTATATAAACAAAATTTTATATAAATTTTTTTTTTTATTATATAAAAAAAAATTTATATAAAAAAAATTTTATATAAAAAAAATTTTATATAAAAAAAATTTTATATAAAAAAATTTTATATAAACAAAATTTTATATATAAAAAATTTTATATAAAAAAATTTTTATATAAAAAAAATTTTATATAAAAAAAAATTTATATAAAAAAAAATTTATATAAAAAAAAATTTATATAAAAAAAATTTTATATAAAAAAAATTTTATATAAAAAAAACTTTATATAAAAAAAAATTTATATAAAAAAAAAATTTTATAAAAAAAAATTTTATATAAAAAAAATTTTATAAAAAAAAATTTTATATAAAAAAATTTTATATAAAAAAAATTTTATATAAAAAAAATTTTATATAAAAAAAAATTTATAAAAAAAATTTTATATAAAAAAAAATTTATATAAAAAAAAAATTTATATAAAAAAAAATTTATATAAAAAAAATTTTATATAAAAAAAAATTATATAAAAAAATTTTTATATAAAAAAAATTTTATATAAAAAAAATGTTATATAAAAAAAATTTTATATAAACAAAATTTTATATAAAATTTTTTTTTTATTATATAAAAAAAAATTTATATAAAAAAAATTTTATATAAAAAAAATTTTATATAAAAAAAATTTTATATAAAAAAATTTTATATAAACAAAATTTTATATATAAAAAAATTTATATAAAAAAATTTTTATATAAAAAAAATTTTATATAAAAAAAAATTTATATAAAAAAAAATTTATATAAAAAAAAATTTATATAAAAAAAATTTTATATAAAAAAAATTTTATATAAAAAAAAATTTTATATAAAAAAATTTTATATAAAAAAATTTTATATAAAAAAATTTTATATAAAAAAATTTTATATAAAAAAAAATTTTATATAAAAAAATTTTATATAAAAAAAATTTTATATAAAAAAATTTTATATAACAAAATTTTATATAAAAAAAATTTTATATAAAAAAATTTATATATAAAAAATTTTTTATATAAAAACAATTTTATATAAAAAAAAATTTATATAAAAAAAATTTTATATAAATTTTTTTTTATATACAATAAATTTTATATAAAAAAAAATTTATATAAAAAAAATTTTATATAAAAATATTTTTATATAAAAAAAATTTATATAAAAATTTTTTTATATAAACAAAATTTTATATATAAAAAATTTAATATAAAAAAAATTTTATATAAAAATTTAATATAAAACAAAATTTATATAAAAAAATTTTTATATAAACAAAAATTTATATAAAAAAAATTTATATAAAAAAAAATTTATATAAAAAAAATTTTATATAAAAAAAATTTATATAAACAAAATTTTTTATAAAAAAAAATTTATATAAATTTTTTTTTATATAAAATAAATTTTATATAAAAAAAAATTTATATAAAAAAAAAATTTATATAAAAAAAATTTTATATAAAAAAAAATTTATATAAAAAAAATTTATAAAAAAAAAATTTTATATAAAAAAATTTATATAAAACAAAAATTATATAAAAAAAAGTTTATATAAATTTTTGTTTTATAGTAACAATAATACTTAACCGAATTAATGCCAGTCTGATACAATTAGTCCAGTTACAGAAGGGAGAGAAATGGGCCTCACACAGAACAATTAAATTTGAGAAATGCTGGAAGAATGACATTGAGCACCGGCTTTTCTCGCTATATATACTCTTTGAGAAACCTACGTCAAAACCACAACACTCAAGGATTGGCTATCTTGTAAACTTGTAATGATCCTTGATTGGTGCAGACGGCCCAATATGTTAAAGAGGGAATCTGGAGCTTCATAACACACTGTAACATATAACAAAAAAAAATTATATAAAAAAAATTATTTATATAATAAATTGTTTTTATATAAACAAAATTTTTGTCCTGATCCCTTGGCACGATGAATTGCAACCAGCCAAGCTTTGATTATTTGAACAAATGTGTGTTGTAGGGAGACGCACAGTTATTTTTCAAAGCTAGGCTGTTTGCGATTCATCTTGCCAGGGGATCGGGACACAATTTCTGACCGCGAGTGTACTTATATAAATATATTAGAATATAATCTGTACTGTAATTTCTTAAACACATCCCAGTGCTGGACAAGGGATGAGGGACACTCCACTTCTGGGTTATGGGGCTCAGTTGAGGACTGGGTGGACAAAGAGAGGCATGAAGCAAAGTTAAGAGAGAATAGACCAGAAAGATTAATTATGAGAGGGGTTGTGGGAGGCTAAAAATTGTTTCTTGACCTCTTCCATAGCTTTCCACCCTAACTACAGTGAGGGTGAGAAGGTTGCCCTAATGTAGGGTAGAGCTGCTGGCCATTATTATATGGACCATGCTACCCACTGACTAGGAAAGAGTGGGAGAATTTGATTCAAGCTAATTACCTACTTGTCCTGTCGCCATGTCAGTGACAATAATTTGAAGTAATACTAATACAAGGTTGTTTTAATACTATAATTATACTAATAGCAGTCTGTGCATAAGGTAGTACAAAAAACAAAGCTCTCGGCCTTAGTACCATTATCCTTATATATCCTTGACATTTAATTATTGTCTCCATCCTTATATGGTTATATCCTGTTGGTGGGTTGTATATACTTGTTACTTGTTACTTGTTGTTGGATATTCTATGCCCCGCTCCACCAGCAGATGGTGCTCCGCAGGGCCTCTCTCAATATTACTAAACACTATAATCACTTGTAATACTCATATCATCCGTGTCGTAACACTCAGCGAACAGATATTATGCTGAAAATGTAAAGCAGAAGTTAAGAAAGAGTCCAAAGGACTTGCAGTACCAGAGAGGATCTCTTCATTAATTTTAAGGTAATGTAAAAGTTGAGTAATGTGTATTCAGAGTGGTGTGTGTGTGTGTGATAGAATGTCTGAGTGATGTGTTACAACGGCCAGTGATACCATGGAGGTATAATTACATCTCCAGTTATTCATGTCTCAGTTCGTGGAAAGTGGATGGATGGCGATAAACAAGGCACTCACTACACACCCACTACACTCACCACTCACCACCCATCTACTACCCACTACACTCACCACTCATCCACTACCCACTCACCACCCATCTACTACACACCCACTACCCACTCACCACACACTCTTCCAAACTATGTCAGGATGGTATTGCCTGGGTGACCGAAGCCGTTCCCAGGTTCTCGTGCCCCAAAATAGGGCGGGGGGATGTTGTGATGGTTTGGCCCCCATAGCTTCCTTCCTTGGGAGACATATAAGAAGAGGCTGGATGGAATCATTGTAGATACCTGTCCAGGATGTAACACAACACCTCATTCTATTAAACACATTATTGAAGACTGCAACGCACACAACCACACTTGCCAACAACACAACATACACTCTCTGAGGGCATTGTGGGAAAGCCCGGTTCAGGCCATGACCTTCCTCAGGAGCTCGGGGCTGCTCGGCCAGACACCTTGAGGAACTTCAACAACAACAACAATTACTGTACAAACTGACATTTCAAAATAACAAAACTAATAATAATAATAATGTTGTATTACAATTACTGTACAAACTGACATTTCAAAATGACAAACCTAATATTAATAATAATGTTGTATTACAATTACTGTATATTCTGACATTTTAAAATAACAATCCTAATAATAATAATAATGTTGTATTACAATTACTGTATATTCTGACATTTTAAAATAACAAACCTAATAATAATAATAATAATAATGTTGTATTACAATTACTGTATATACTGACATTTCAAAATAACAAACCTGACAATAATAATAATAATAATATTGTATTACAATTACATAGTGTGACATTTTCTATATGTTGTAAATCCTTGAAAACCACAACAGTGTGTGTATGAATTATTGTGGCCGACAGTACAGTACTTATACTGGAAAAAAAAAACATTAAAATCAATATATATATATATATACTCACTTGACAGACATAGAAACACCAGACATATATATATATATATATATATATATATATATATATATACCCTGCTTGGCCTTATAGCCGAACCTTGGTGACTTCTGTGGTGGTGTTGGCCTTATAGCCGAACCTTGGTGCCTTGTGTGGTGGTGTTGGCCTTATGGCCGAACCTTGGTGCCTTGTGTGGTGGTGTTGGCCTTATAGCCGAGCATTGGTGACTTCTGTGGTGGTGTTGGCCTTATAGCCGAACCTTGGTGCCTTGTGTGGTGGTGTTGGCCTTATAGCCGAACCTTGGTGCCTTGTGTGGTGGTGTTGGCCTTATAGCCGAACCTTGGTGCCTTGTGTGGTGGTGTTGGCCTTATAGCCGAGCATTGGTGACTTCTGTGGTGGTGTTGGCCTGGGATGCTCAATGTAGGCATTGTAGGGTGTTGGCCTGGGATGCTGGGTGTTGGGGTGATGGAAGTGTCATCACCTCAACACACACACCAAGTACTGCATCACATCACTTGTGTTTCTTTCAGTAGATCTCTTGTATATATTTATACCGTAAGTCCTCCATCGTGGTGGTGTGACCTGTAAATATGGGTTGATATTAGGCAACATAACAGCCAAGGTCATATGGCACCCGAGGAGGAAGAAGGAAGGTCATTGACAAGTGGGACAGTCAAGGGGGAAATTATTATGTGTTTATGGTAAATCTGGAGCAACTGATTCCTCCAAACTATTTTTCCAAGAAACAACAGGACACCATTATTTTTGGTCTTCTGGTTCTGTTTCCTGACATACTTTGGAGGAATCAAGGCACTCCAATGTAACAAAAAAGAATAAATAAGAAATAACCTACTACAATAATATTTAATGTAATAAAAGTGAATTGCCTCCTTAAGGGACCCTGTGATGTAGTCAAATATTGCCATGAAACTCCACCTATATAGAAGGAGCTTGTTTCATGGCATGGTGTGGAGGAATCAGAAGCCTCCAAACACACACATTCTCTCTCCCTAACATACACACACACACATATTTAAAGAAACATATCACTAAATTAGAAAAAGTACAAAGACCAGCAACAAGATGGCTTCCAAGTCTAAGAGAACTAAGCTATGAAGAAAGACTAAAAAAACTAAAATTACCTAAACTGGAAGAAAGACGAAAGAGAGGAGATATGATTATGGTTTACAAATGTGTCATAGAAAAAGAAAAGATAGATATAGATAACTTGCGTCAACAAGGAATACCTAAAATGGGAGGACATAGTAAGAATTTAATTAAATAAAGGATACAAAAATGTACAGAAATTAGCTTTCCAAAATAATAGAGTAATAGATGAATGGAACAAATTACCAGAAGAAGTGGTGTGTGTCAAAAACATACATACACACACACAAAACATACATACATACATACACACACATACACACCAGAAGAAGTGGTGTGTGTCAAAAACATACATAACTTTAAAGAAAAATATGATAATTGTGTTTTAAAATACAGGACATTACGAGCTTGACTCAATGCTGTAAAGATACAAGTAGGTAAGGTAAGAACACACACACACACACACACACCTATATGGAAGGAGTTTGTTTCATGGCAAGGTCAGGAGGAATCAGAAGCCTCCAAACACACACACACACACACACACACACACACACACATTCTCTCTCCCTAACACACACACACACCTGATCACAGGGTCCTTAAGGTGGTAATTCTTTTTTGGTACATTGGAGTGCCTTGATTCCTCCATAGTACGTCAGGAAACAGGACCAGAAGAACAAAAATAATGGTGTTCTGTTGCTTGGAATAGTTTGGAGGATTCAGTTGCTCCAGATTTACCAACACAAAACTTCCCCCTTAATCTTCAAAATAACACCTAAAGTCAACTCAACTCCCTTAATTATTATTATTATTATTATGTATGTCTGTCCATTATGTATATAAAGAAAAACATATGATAAATGAAATACACAGATTGGCGTGTGAAACAGGTACTGTGTGTGTGTGTAGAAGTGTGTGTGTATGTGTATGTGGAGAAGTGTGTGTATGTATGTGTGTGTGTGTGTGTGTGTGTGTGTGTGTAGAAGTATATGTGTGTATGTATGTGTGTGTGTATGTGTGTAGCTGTGGTGATGTCCAGACTGTAATACTGCATGTATGTATTAGAGCAGTGCCCACTCACACGGGACATTAGAAACAGGTACCAATTGTCCAACATGGAGCAGCTATTTTCTGATAATTTTACTCCTGAAATTACCTGCAAAATAATTCATGAAGTTCTGAATGCCTACAAGTAAGAAGGACACAAATGTGCAAATAGTTACTTAATATAATGAGTGACGTATGGTAAAAATATATATGGAAAGCTTGATAATACAAGTATGTGCATGGTTAAATCTATTATGTAAATAAATGTAGGTGTAAGTTGTGTAATATTTGGTATGAGATGGTTTTCAGTACCCAATGAGGTGGGAATTGGAATTGCATAGATAATTTTGTGGACTACAACCAGACATTTTGAGGGTGTTAATTGTTTTGTGCTTTATTGTTTGATTGGTGCAATTGATAAAGAAAAAAAAAATTTACTTTGTTGTTAGCAATATTCAGAAGAAATTGTATAGTTTACTGATTGTTCTGTGGTCAATAAACGATCTATATATCTATCTACAGCCACAATGTAATAACCACAGACACCTTCCCTTACTATGACATCACGCAAATAAATCACTATCATATCCAACTATAATCTTCAAAATAACACCTTATATCAACTCAACCCCCTCAATTATTATTATTATTGAGGTGGTGCAAAATCATACACGTGTTGTTCTTTATTACCAAGATTATTATTATTATTATTATGAGGTGGTGCAAAATCATACACCTGTTGTTCTTTATTACAAAGATTATTATTATTATTATTATTATATTTACTACGATGGAAGGAAATTCGGTATTTATTGAAAGAATTACCGTTTTGTAGCAGTGTTGCCAGATCCGGCTGGGTCCCAGTATTTTACCCCTGTCATTTATTGTACTTTATCACGATTATTTCCCGGTAGTTTACCCAGGTTAGGTCACGGTAGTTTGCCCAGGTTAGGTCCCGGTAGTCTGATGCGGTCTAGGTTAGGTTAGGTTAGGTCAGGTCAGGTAAGGTCAGGCTAATTTCAAAATGCCCCATTTGAATATGCCCTATCTTGGAAATGGGGCATTTGCGGAGGAAATGCCATAGAAGAAAATAGTCTTAGAATGGTCTAAATAAGTGGGTAATGAAGGTAGAAAAATCGTACGCAATAACGGTAATTCATTCAATATTTACCGGAAATTCTTTCAATATTTATCGGTCATTAACACGGCTATATAACATTCTTTCGTTTGCATGTTTACAAGCCAATACCAACCACTGTGGAATCGATCCACGGTACCATAGACACCTCTAACTAGATAAATACCAAAAAAAAATAACGATATAGAAAAAAAAATAATGGCGACGAAGGAGATAGAGTGAAGAAAGAAAAAATATAACTAAAAAAATGGGCCGTATTCAAGAACATCCATGGTGTATACGATGGTGTGGTTCTGTACGACGGCTCTGTGGTTTGTATATGGGGTCATCGTATCGGTACCATGCCATCGTATGCCCTACGAACGTTCTTGAATATGGACCATGTGCTTATTTACCTGTTTTTTTTTTCCCCCTACTTTTGTTGTCAGTGTTGCCAGATGGCTTTGTCGTCGTCAGTGTTGCCAGATGATACAGTTATCAGCGTTGCCAATAGTATGTTTATTATAGCCAAGTCGAGGTGAGCTGTAACGGTAGTAGCCCAAAATATAGCCAGCCCAAATTATAATAGGCTTGGAGGGGGTTTTAGGTGGGTGCGGGTGGGTTTTGGGGGGTGCGGGAATAGGGGGACAGGCTTGGAGGGGGTTAGGGGGGTGCGGGAGTAGGGGAACAGGCTTGTGGGGGGGGGTTTAGGGGGTGCTCTCAATACCGCCCAATTATATCATACTGTCAATAAATAGAATAAAAATTAGTGATATATAACTTATGTAAATTTAAGATAAAATAAAGTAAAAAAAGAACAAAATTAAAGGAAGAGTCATGGAACTACAGCAAACAAAGGATAAAAATAATTAATATATGTGCCGATGAAAAGGTTACACACCCACAGTGGTTGGTATTGGTTTGTAAGCATGCAAACGAAAGAATGTTAGCCGTGTAAATTACTTATGGGTGAATTATTTAATGAATTTGGTTTGTAAGCATGCAAACGAAAGAATGTTAGCCGTGTTAATGACTTCTGGGTGAATTATTTAATGAATTTGGTTTGTAAGCATGCAAACGAGAGAATGTTAGCCGTGTAAATGACTTCTGGGTGAATTATTTAATGAATTTATTGGTGAATAAACTCTATCCAAAGAAAACTTCTGCCTGTGATCTCTGAGGATAAAAGATATATTCATATTTGTTTCTTTTATTACTTTGATGACAGTGGAGTAAGTTTATTACATATATAAAATAATTTACAGCAATATCTGACTTATGCTGTTATGGAAATCGGTCTTTAATTCGTGATATTATTACTTTAATTCGTGATATTATTACTAAGAGATGTAAATCATATATAAATAAGTCATCATTTGTAGACATTTTTAACCCCACGAACCTTAAACTATTCCAAAATAGCCCCAATTTTAATTAAACAAATCAAGGAGAATGATAGTGTGCGTCGCTGTGTTATGAGATAGGGAGGAGTGTCGCCAGCCAGCCTGTTCGGCGGCCATCTTGGAACTCCCGTACGTACTTGTATAGTGTGTTTCTATCCACAGTTATTGACATTTCCCTGATTTGTAAAGCATTGTATCTTGTTATCTAATTATCCAGGTTTTGTTAAATCAATTAACATGGCTGAGATAATGTCTTCAATTATTTCAATTATTATAATGAGGGGAAGTGCAAGCAATCATGGCCGCCAACCCACTTCAGGTCACTAAGTAGCCAAATTGGGCTTTAAAACCGCGGATGTTGCAACACTGTTATAATTTTATATACACATTCGTATCGGCTCTATTTAATTAATAATGTAATTTACTGTCATATTTCACAGAAAAAACAATACATAATAATTAATATATTTTTAGCTTTCATAATTTATTATACTATTACAAAAATAACTAAGAAAATTTGTATTTATATTTTGGTGCACAGAGCCGAAATGAACAAAAAGAACCGAATCATCCAAAAAATTCCCTAGATCCTGGGGTTTTCTTTAAGTAACTTTAACTTAATTACCAGGTATTTAGTTAAAATACCTTGGATATTGGAAATGTCCTTAAATATTTTTTTGAGCATTTTGTAAATACTGGGAAATATCCTGTATTTTCATTCAAAAACACAATAATTAACATCTTTTTTATATCTAACTATAATATAGATATAAATATCAGTTGTAATAGAATTATTTGATTAATATGAAGGATTTGTTACTACTCGTGTGTGTGTGTGTGTGTGTGTGTGTGTGTGTGTGTGTAAGTATGTGTATGTGAAATGTGTGTATCTGTGTGTATATGGAGAAGTGTGTGTATGTGGGTGCATGTGGAGAAGTGTGTGTGTGTATATGTGAAGTTTGTGTATGTGTGTGTATGTGTATGTGGAGAAGTGTTTGTGTGTGTGTGTGTGTGTGGAGAAGTGTGTGTGTGTGTGGAGAAGTGTGTGTGTGCAGAGAAGTGTGTGTGTGTATGTGGATAAGTATGTGTGTGTGTATGTATATGTGAAGTGTGTGTATGCATGTGTGTGTATATAATATGTGAAGTGTGTGTGTGAAGTGTGTGTCTGCATGTGTGTGTGTATATAATATGTGAAGTGTGTGTATATATGTGTGTGTGCATATGTGAAGTCTGTTCTTCTTTCTCTATTTTTCTGTTCTTCTGTGTTGTTCTCTGTTCTTCTTTCTTTATTTTTCTGTGTTCTTCTTCTGTGTTCTTCTGTACCACTAAACACACACACACACACACACACACACACACTCCCTCCCTCTCTCTCTCTCACACACACACACACACACACACACTCTCCCTCTCTCTCCATCTACATTTCACACACACACACACACACACACACACACTCTCAATCACACACACACACACTCCCCTTCTCTCTCCATCTACATCTGACACACACACACACAAACTCACACACTCTCACACACACACACACACACACACACACACACACACATTCCCCCTCTCTCTCCATCTACATCTCACACACACACACACACACAAACTCTCTCCATCACACACACACACATACTCACACACTCTCACACACACAAACTCACACACTCCATCACACACACACACACACACATTCCCCCTCTCTCTCCCTCCCTCACACACACACACACACACACACACACAAACTCACACACTCTCTCCATCACACACACACACACACACATATACACACTCTCCCTCTCTCTCCCTCCCTCTCCCTCCCTCACACACACACACACACACACTTACACACACACACACACACACACACACACTCTCTCTCCATCTACATCTGACCCACACTCACACAAACACACAAACTCACACACTCTCTACCTCCCTCACACACAAACACACACACACACACACACACTCTCTCTCTCTCCCTCCCTCACACACACACAAACAAACACACACACTCCATCACACACACACAAACTCACACACTCTCTACATCACACACACACACACACACACACACACACAAACACACACACACACATACACTCTCTCTCCATCACACACACACACACAAACTCTCTCCATTACACACACACAAACTCACACACTCTCTCCCTCACACACACACACAAACTCACACACTCTCTCCCTCACACACACACACAAACTCACACACTCTCCCTCACACACACACACACAAACTCACGCACTCCATCACACACACACACACACACATTCCCCCTCTCTCTCCCTTCCTCACACACACACACACACAAACTCACACACTCTCTCCATCACAAACACACACACACACACAAAAAAAAATTATAATTTTTTTTTTATAAAAAAAAATTATAAATTTTTTGTTATAAAATATTTTTTTTATAAAAAAAAAATATAAAAAAAAATTTATAAAAAAAATTTTAATAAATTTTTTTTTTATAATTTTTTTTTTATAAATTTTTTTTTATGATTTTTTTTTTTTATAAGGTTTGAACAACTATGCGTCTCCCTACAACACACATTTGTTCGAATTATCAAAGCTTGGCTAGTTGCGATTCATCGTGCCAAAGGGATCAAGACACAATTTCTGACCGCGAGTGTACGTACAGGGAGCAACCGTGTACGCACAGGGAGCAACCGTGTACATACAGTGACGGAATGCCGAATGTATTATACAATCAAAATATGGTTGTAATGGTGTATGTGTAGGGGAGGAAGGAAGGAGGGAGGGGGAGGTATAGGGGGTGTATGTGTAGGGGAGGAAGGAGGGAGGGGCAGGGAGAATATGAAGGAGTGTAGTGGTGTATGTGTAGGGGAGGAAGGAGGGAGGGGCAGGGAGAATATGAAGGGGTGTAGTGGTGTATGTGTAGGGGAGGAAGGAGGGAGGGGCAGGGAGAATATGAAGGGGTGTAGTGGGTGTATGTGTAGGGGAGGAAGGAGGGAGGGGCAGGGAGAATATGAAGAGGTGTAGTGGGTGTATGTGTAGGGGAGGAAACAATTTACACAGGTAACATTCTTTCGTTTGCATGTTTACAAACCACTACCAAACACTGTGGAATGGACCCTTAGTTATATATTGGAGACTTGGGGCTACATGGTGTATAAAACCAGCTTGGTAGAGTCTATTTCTACTCGTTGTTTATCAGTAAGTACCACCTTAACATAAAGTAACTTCAAATTTATCAGCGTGATGGTTTGAGTATTTTAAATTTCTCATTCCTTCCCTTTCTTCTACCACCCTTCCCATTCTTTCTCCAACCCTTCCCATTCTTTTTCCAACCCTTCCCATTCTTCGTTCAACCCTTCCCATTCTTTCTCCAACCCTTCCCATTCTTTCTCCAACCCTTCCCATTCTTTTTCCAACCCTTCCCTTTCTTCTACCACCCTTCCCATTCTTCGTTCAACCCTTCCCATTCTTTTTCCAACCCTTCCCATTCTTTTTCCAACCCTTCCCATTCTTCGTTCAACCCTTCCCATTCTTTCTCCAACCCTTCCCATTCTTTCTCCAACCCTTCCCATTCTTTTTCCAACCCTTCCCATTCTTCTTTCCAACCCTTCCCATTTTCCTAGCCAAGGAGAATAGGAAATAGATGGACCTAATTAAATTTCCGAAAATTTGACGTCCACTTGTCATCCAAATTATAATGAAACGAGACATTGACGAGTGTGTAAACTATGATATTTGGGTTTGTTGTTGTACTATAAGGTTATGCAAACCATATAACACGTGTAAGACTCGTAATGAGCTAATATTAAGGGGGTACGGGAAGGGGGACAGGCTTGGAGGGGGGTTAGGGGGGGTGCGGGAATAGGTTACAGGCTTTCTACCCACCCCAAGCCTGTCCCCCTATTCCCGCGCCCCCCAACCCCCCCCCCCCCCTCCAAGCCTATCCCCCAATTCCCGCAACCTCCTAGCCCCCCCCCCAAGCCTGTCCCCCTACTCCCGCACCCCCTTAACACTAAAATAATGATCATTTACTTATAGCCAATCAGCGATAATCTTCGAGTATTGATTTTTTTGAGGTGGGCCAATCAGAATGAGTTACAATAAGCGCTTAATTTGAACTGTTATTATGTCCCGTTTTAGTATGTGGCTCCAAATTATTCCAAGCAACAGGACACCATTGTTTTTGTTCATCTGGTGCTGTTTCCTGGCATAGTTATATAGAAGGAATCATGGCACTCCAATGTAACAAAAGTGAATTACCCCCTTTAATGTAATTGGTTCACTAGTATGTTAAATGATTCGAAACTTCAACAAGACCTAGATACAAATTTTGGATTGCGAGTGTACATTTGAGTGTTATTTGACCAATTGAGTAATAGATTGGTAGTGTCAGTACTCGGTAATCAAATATAAACTTTTCTGTTATGTAATGATAGATATGTTTTTGTTCAAATGTAAACGTTTATGAAATTCATCATGTAAATATAGCTGTCTGCCTTTGTTATATATAATTAATGGTTTACGATTTTCGAGTGTTAATTAATGAAGTGTCTGTGTCAGTGGTTTATTTGATATTATGACAACTTACAGAAACAAGTTTGTAGCCGAGTAAAGGTCTCCATATATAGACTATCATTCATGCCTGCTCAAACTAGGTGAATGTGCAATCAATTATATTTGCCACACACTAGCAAGAAGACTGAGCAGTCACCACACATTATTATCATGCATCACTGTACAAGCGTGTGTGTGATTGACCAAAAACTTGTTGGATATGGTTCAGTCATTTGCGCAAACCACACACCACGGTTATGCCTGTACAACCACCTAGTTCGAGCAGGTATGATTGATAGTCTATGGAGGCCCTTAATAAGAATAGAGTTTGGACGGCTACCAGCAGAGTTTCAACCTTCCCAGTAGACACAAGTAACTAGTTGGGCCGACTCACTCACTCACTCACTTGGGACCGTCACTACTGTATACCGTCACTTGGGCTTCTACAGTTTCAAGCGACCATTACCACCGTCAGGAAGGATACACACCCAGCCTGCTGTTTCAACCCACCTACACGTAACGTAAATATAGTTTCACACATATACACATGCTATCTTCAAATTACACACACACACATTACCTTCAAATTACACACACACACACATTTTCAAATTACACACACACACATTACTTTCAAATTACACACACACACACACATTACTTTCAAATTACACACACACACACATTTTCAAATTACACACACACACACATTACCTTCAAATTACACACCCACACACATTACCTTCAAATTACACACCCACACATTATCAAATTACATACACACACATTACCTTCAAATTAAACACACACACACATTACCTTCAAATTACACACCCACACATTATCAAATTACACACACACACACATTACCTTCCAATTTCACACATACACACACATTACCTTCAAATTATACACACACACATTATCAAATTACACACACACATTACCTTCAAATTACACACACACACACACACATTACCTTCAAACTACACACACACACATTTCATTTTCAAATTACACACACACACATTACCTTCAAATTAAACACACACACATTACCTTCAAATTAAACACACACACACACACATTACCTTCAAATTAAACACACACACACATTATCTTCAAATTACACACACACACATTACCTTCAAATTACACACACACACACACACACATTATCTTCAAATTACACACACACACACACAATACCTTCAATTTACACACACACACACACATTTTCAAATTACAAACACACACATTACCTTCAAATTACACACACACACATTTTCAAATTACACACACACACACAATACCTTCAAATTACACACACACACATTACCTTCAAATTAAACAGACACACACATTACCTTCAAATTAAACACACGCACACACATTTTCAAATTACACACGCACACATATATATAAAATATATATAAAAAAAAATTTTATATAAATTTTTTTTATATAAAAATTTTTTTTATATAAAAAATTTTTTTATATAAAATTTTTTTTTATATAAAAAAAAATTTTATATAAATTTTTTTTTATATAAAGATTTTTATATAAAAATTTTTTTTTACATAAAAAAATTTTGATATAAAAATTTTTTTATATAAAAATTTTTTTATATAAAATTTTTTTTTATATAAAATTTTTTTTTATATAAAATTTTTTTTTATATAAAATTTTTTTTTATATAAAATTTTTTTTTATATAAAATTTTTTTTTATATAAAAATTTTTTTTATATAACAATTTTTTTATATAAAATTTTTTTTATATAAAATTTTTTTATATAAATTTTTGTTTTATATAAAAAAAATTTTATATAAAAATTTTTTTTATATAACTTTTTTTTTTATATAAATTTTTTTTTTATATAATTTTTTTTTTATATAAAAAAAATTTTATATAAAATTTTTTTTTATATAAAAAATTTTTTTATATAAAATTTTTTATATAAAAATTTTTTTTTATATAAAAATTTTTTTATATAAAAAATTTTTTATATAAAAATTTTTTTATATAAAATTTTATTTTATATAAAAATTTTTTTATATAAAACATTTTTTATATAAATTTTTTTTTATATAAAATTTTTTTTATATAAATTTTTTTTTTTTTTTTTATATAAATTTTTTTTTTTTTTTTTTTTTTATATAAGGTTCGAACAGTACTGTGCGTCTCCCTACAACACACCTTTGTTCGAATCATCAAAGCTTGGCTAGTTGCGATTCATCGTGCCAAGGTGTCAGGACACAATTTCTGACCGCGAGTGTACATACCAGCTGGTGAGATACAAGGGCAAAACTTATTGTTTGACGAGGTTGGGGTTCGGATTGAACTTTGCGCCGAGAATTTCTAACCATGTGTTATTTTCAGATAGATTGGTGTGGTTGGATGAGGATGAAGGAAGACCAGACCATCCTAGCCAGAAACGCGGAAGAAAAGAAAAGAGAAGAGAGACAACAAACACCAAGATAACAGAAGGAAAGAAGGCACAGTAAGCATATACAACAACATCTGTGTGTGTGTGTGTGTGTGTGTGTGTGTGTGGTACTGATAAGACTACTCTGTTGTTTGTTTATGCAGTCATGGTATTGGTACCAATACCAAACAACAGAGTCACCTTACCAGTAACACACACACACACACACACACACACAGATGTTGTTGTATATTACATAGAGAGAGAAATACACACACACATCCTGACACACACACACACACACACACACTACAATAAGAAGTATTAACGTTGTATTCATAATTTACCTTTACTTAATTATCACCTTTAGCTTTGGTCAATATAGGGCCCATATTTACTGAAGCTAATGATTATTAACTTATCAACAGATATTTCATTATTAGATAAATTATGAATACAATGTTAATACTTCTTATTGTAGTGTGTGTGTGTGTGTGTGTGTCGTTGTGTCTCTGTCAGGGTGTGTGTGTCTCTCTCTCTCTATGTCTGTGTGTGTGTCTCTCTCTCTCTCTGTCTGTGTGTGTGTGTCTCTCTCTCTGTCTGTGTGTGTGTCTCTCTCTCTATGTCTGTGTGTGTCTCTCTCTCTATATATATGTCTGTGTGTGTGTGTCTCTCTCTCTCTATGTCTGTGTGTGTGTGTCTCTCTATGTCTGTGTGTGTGTCTCTCTCTATGTCTGTGTGTCTCTCTCTCTCTATGTCTGTGTGTCTCTCTCTCTCTATGCCTGTGTGTGTCTCTCTCTCTATGTCTGTGTGTCTCTCTCTCTCTCTCTATGTCTGTGTGTGTCTCTCTCTCTGTCTGTGTGTGTGTCTCTCTCTCTCTATGTCTGTGTGTGTCTCTCTCTCTATAGTCTTTGTGTGTGTGTGTGTCTCTCTCTCTCTCTCTGTGTCTGTGTGTGTCTCTCTCTCTATGTCTGTGTCTCTCTCTCTCTCGTTGTGTCTGTCTGTCTGTGTGTGTGTGTCTCTCTTTCTCTGTCTCTGTTTGTGACTGTGTCTCTGTCTGTCTCTCACTGCGTGTGTGTCTCTCTCTGTCTCACTCTCTCTCTCTCTCTCTGTCTCTGTCTCTCTCTCTCTCCCTGCCTCTCTGTCTGTGTGTGTGTGTGTGTGTGTGTGTACAACTAACAAACCCAACACCAATAAAAAATAACTCAATAACAACACTAATAACAATAACACTAAAAATAACTCCAATAACAACACTATAGAATTATTAGCATTTGTAATTATTATTATTATTATTATTATTATTATTAGTAGTATTAGTAGTAGTAGTACATGTGTGTTATATATGTGTGTGTTATATATATGTGTGTGTTATATATGTGTATTTTCTTTTCTTTATTATTTCTAGGATGGACTGGGACTCTTGTTGTTGTGAAGTGCTGAGATGAAGTGTTGGTTTGTATGTGTGTGTGTGATTCAAATGTGTCATACTAGATGGTGACACACACACATACAGACACAGTGGAGCTTCATGGTGTTGGTTGGGAAGGCTACTAATAATTACTCTACAAAGATATTTCAGTCAACAGATTACCAATATGTTTGTTGATGGGATGGTATTGTTGGCCAGACTGTCTGTCCCAACAGTCCAGAGTCCCAGCAGTCCAGCAGAGTCTGGTTGACAAAAGCCATGCTGATGCCGACACCCACAAAAGGCAGTGAGGGAGAATGGTGTTGGTTGTGTGTTGTATATATGTGTGTAACTTTTTACTCTACAAAGATATTACAGTCAACAGGTTACCATTATGTTTGTTGATGGGGTGGTGTTGTGAAGGAGAATGGTGTTGGTTGTGTGTTGTTGTATGTGTGTAACTTTTTACTCTACCAAGATATTTCAGTCAACAGGTTACCGCCTCCTTGATGGGGGTGGGGAGATTTTGTGGCGGTTTGGCCCCCGTAGCTTCCTTCCTTGGCAGCCCGGGGAGTGGGGTGTCCCACGACGTAGACGCCGCCACTCCAGGACCAGTTCTGTTGTTGTTGTTATGTGACATACAGTACTTTGGAAGAATGACAACACTCAGCCCACCCAAACCATCACAAGGCTACACACACATACACACACACAGCCCACCCAAACCATCACAAGGCTACACACACACACACACACAGCCCACCCAAACCATCACAAGGCTACACACACACACACACACACACACACATGTATTTCATTCCATTTACCATACATAATATATTTGTGTAAATTTATGTCTATATTTATGTTTACTTTTCAATTTGTATTATTAGGTATATTTATATATATATTTATATGTCTATGTCCCTATATGTCTGTATGTCCCTATATGTCTATGTCCCTATATGTCTGGACTACTGAAGCACATCCCAGGGAAATGGGACCACAGCTTACTGGACCTTGGAGTCTGTATGGCCCTATATGTCTGTATGGCCCTATAGGTCTGTATATGTCTGTATGTCCCTATATGTCTGGACTACTGAAGCACATCCTATAGGGAAATGGGACCACAACTTACTGGACCATGGAGTCTGTATGTCCCTATATGTCTGTATGTCCCTATATGTCCCTATATGTCTGGACTACTGAAGCACATCCCAGGGAAATGGGACCACAACTTACTGGACCATGGAGTCTGTATGGTCCTACATGTCTGTATGTCCCTATATGTCTGTATGTCCCTATATGTCTGTATGTCCCTATATGTATATGTCCCTATATGTCTGGACTACTGAAGCACATCCCAGGGTAATGGGACCACAGCTTACTGGACCAGGGAGTCTGTATGGCCCTATAGGTCTGTATATGTCTGTATGTCCCTATATGCCTGGACAACTGAAGCACATCCCTGGGTAATGGGACCACAGCTTACTGGACCAGGGAGTCTGTATGGCCCTATAGGTCTGTATATGTCTGTATGTCCCTATATGCCTGGACTACTGAAGCACATCCCTGGGTAATGGGACCACAGCTTACTGGACCAGGGAGTCTGGGGGCTATAATATTTATACATGATATGATATGCTATAAATATACTCTATAATATGTTTATCTTTATAAACTCAATATTATTTGTGTACTTTTCAATTTATATCATTACCATATACTTTTTAATCTACATTGACATCTATATTTATTTTATATATATATATATATATATATACTTATATTTGCTATATGTTTATATAATATTAATATTATTTGTGTTGTCTTAAGGAGAGGTTGTTGTGTTGTTGGTAAATCTACAACAACAACAACTGTGTATTCCTACAAACAACAACAACAGGCCACCATTATTATTATTATTATTATTATTGTTAATCTGGTGGTGTTTGTTTCGTGACATACTTTGTGGGAATCAACACACTACAATGTACTAAGAGCATAAATTATATACTGTGTTCTGCCATTATTATATGTTGGAACAAAATAATTTATACTTTTCTCTTTTCTTTACAGACATATATTGGATGTGTGTGTGTTACTACTACCACTACTACTACTACTACTACTACTACTACTACTACTACTACTACTACTACTACTACTACTACTACTACTATTACTACTACTACTACCACTACCACTACCACTACTACTACCACCACTACCACTACCACTACTACTACTACCACTACTACTACATCTTCAACTACTACAGGTTGCAACGAGGGAGCATCGCTGGCGTGTATGAGTGTGTGTGTGTGTATGTGTATTGTATTTGTGTGTGTATGTATTACCAAGGATGAGAGACAGTATTGTCTCTCATCCTTGTGTATTATTAGAATGTACAATGTCAGGATTTTAATAAAATTGTAATTAACTTAATAAATTGTCAGTATGTATTTGATTATATATATATGTATGTATTGTATTGTATTAATAAATTGTTAGGATGTATTTGATTATATATATATGTATGTATTGTATTGTATTAATAAATTGTTAGGATGTATTTGATTATATATATATATGTATGTATTGTATTAATAAATTGTTAGGATGTATTTGATTATATATATATATATATGTATGTATTGTATTAATAAATTGTTAGGATGTATTTGATTATATATATATATATGCATGTATTTAACTAACGCAAGGCAACTTGCACATGTATAACTAATGCAAGGCAACTTGCAACATGTAATTGCCCCCCTACAGTTGCTGTTGACCACACTCTGTGTAGAGGGTGTGGTCATCGCCGGGTCCTCTGGAGAGGGCTCGGCGTCATCGGACCAGGTTAGTACTAACCTTTACATTACACAATGGTATTGGTTTGTAAGCTGACCAACCAAAAGCTTTGTGTGCTAACAAACCAATACCAACCACTGTGGAATGGACCCAATATCTTTTGTTTAATTTAAGTATTTTTATGTTGATGTATAAATCAAACATAGTTTTTTAATTAAAACTTTAAACAATTAAAACTTTATACAATTTGATAATTTATTTAGATTTTGGACTTCATAATATTTCATGATTAAACTTAGACTTAATTACACTTAACAAATATTTAAATAAAACCTTTTGAGTAATTTTTGTTATTCATTTAATAGTAACAATTAAACTATGTAATAAAAATAATAAGTATAATTATTAATCCATGACATATTTATTTATTTTTCACTTCGGCTGTTGGTTGATCTACTACTACTACTACTACTACCACTACTACTACTACTACTACCACTACTACTACTACTACTACTACTACTGCCACTACTACTACTACTACTACTACTACCACTACCACTACTACTACTACTACTACCACTACTACTACTACTACTACTACTACTACCACTACCACTACTACTACTACTACTACCACTACTACTACTACTACTACTACTACTACTGCCACTACTACTACTACTACTACTACTACTACTACCACTACTACTACTACTACTACTACTACTACTACTACTACTACTACTACCTACCACTACTACTACTACTACTACCACCACTACTACTACTACTACTACTACTACTACTACTACTACTACTACTACTACCTACTACTACTACTACTACTACTACTACTACTACTACTACTACTACTACTACTACCACCACCACCACCACCACCACTACTACTACCACCACCACCACCACTACTACTACTACTACTACTACTACTACTACTACTACTACTAC
>JAWQEG010007124.1:0-23889 GCA_033782935.1 Petrolisthes cinctipes
ACCATGTTATCCATCCCCTCCCTCTCACCTATTCTAGTCCCTTCTGTCTGTGTAGTCTCACTCTGTCCTTTCAACTCCCTCCATTCCAAGTACCTCAACCTTTTCTTTCCTTATCATTTTTTTTTTTGTTTCAAGGGGGTGAGGTTGTTTTTGTTATTAGTTATTTTCCTATTGCTTGTTCCATTTCCTTCATTTATCTAGTTGTAGTTCACTGTGGTTATTTCTTTTCCCTATCCTTCAGTTTTGTTCCTTCCATCCATTTTCTTGTTCGTTCTTTACTTTTTCTTGTGCATCCCTCTACATGTCCCTGCATTTCTTCTCTCCTCTCCTCCTCCTCCTCCTCTATCTCTCCCATTCTCTTTCACTGTTATCTCCCCTCTCATCGTACCAGTTTCCTTTCTTCGTCGCATATTCCCTCCTCCATCTTTCTTCCTCTCTTCCTTCTCTCGCGTCCTTTCATCTAACCCCCTTCCTTTAATCTGTGTCTCATTGTACCTTCCCACCCCACACCCTGACGTACTCATTCTCTCTAATTTTTCCTTACTCCCTTCCTTATTCCGTCTCTCTCTCTCTCTCTCTCTCTCTCTCTCTCTCTCTCTCTCTCTCTCTCTCTCTCTCTCTCTCTCTCTCTCTCTCTCTCTCTCTCTCTCTCTCTCTCTCTCTCATATCTACCTCCTTCTTTGCTCAGCCTCGCTCCCGTTACTGCCTTTTTTCCCTCGTCTCCATTCTCATCTCCCTACCCTCCTCATTCTGTTTCTCTCCGACATATTCCTCCATCCCTCCTTCCAACTTCCTTCCTCCATACACCCCTGTCCCCTCATTTTTCTCCCTCCCTTCATCCATGTACTCCTTCACTTTTCTCCCTCCCTGTAGCAATTTTTTTTTCTCCCTTCTGCCCCTTCCACTTCTCTCCCTCCCTGTCCTTCTCACGTTTCTCCCTTGTTGTCCCTCTCACTTCTCTTCCTCCTTGTCCCCCTCACCTCTTTCCCTCGCTATTACTTTCACTTCCTTCCCTCCCTTTTCCCCTCACTCTTTTTCCTCCCTGTTCCCTTCACTTCTCTCCCTCGCTGTTCCCATCACTGCTCTCCCTCGTTGTTTCCCCTCACACTTCCCTCCCTCGCTACCTCCCCATCCCAGCTGCGACACGGGGGAGGCCATACACGAGACGTGATGTTATAAAACCCGAGACGGAGCCGCTGCTTTTTTTGTTTCGTATTCATTGAATCTTGGGTTTTAGGTGTCATTTCCTTCCAGGGACGCCGCCCCCTGCTTCCTCCGCTTCCCTCGTTGTCTTCCTCACGGTCTTCCCCCTTTTTATTCTTATTTATATTTTTTTTCCTCTCTTCTTCTTCGTCTCCCTTCTCCTCTCCCTACTACTACTACTACTACTACTGCCCTTACTCCTTCCCTTTCCATCTGTGTAGTCCCCTTCCTCCTACATTTCATCTCCCGTGCTACCTCCCTATTTGGACTCCTCACATGCTCCCCTTTTTCCACTCTTCTTGTTTTTTATACCCTGGTTACCATGTCATACCACCTTACCCCTACCTAACCCACCCACCCTCAACACTTCCAACCTCGTCCCCTACTCCCCCCTCCCTCCTCTATCCCTCAAACCATTTCCCACTTCTTCCTTTACTCCCCCTTATCCCAAACTCACCACCACCAGCTACTCTCTCTGCCTCCTTACTTCTTGTCTATATACTACATCTTCTCCCTTCGTACTCCCTGAAGCTCTTCCATCCATCCATCCTGCCTTGATTCCTTCCTCTCTAACTTCCTTCCTTCCATCCATCCTGCATTGATTCCTTCCTCTCTAACTTCCTTCCTTCCATCCATCCTGCATTGATTTCTTCCTTCCTTACCTACTTCCTTCCATCCTGCCTTGATTCCTTCCTTGCTTACCTACTTCCTTCCTTCTATTCTAATTTCTTTCCTTCCTTCCTTCCTTCATCTTCTCATCAAGCGGACTTCCCAACTGGTCAAGATTCCACAGCCACACACACTTTTGTCTCACCTTTTACATCATTTCCCCAACACCCAAAACTTATTTTCCCAATAAAAAGACTTTACTCAGAACTCAAAAGTCTGTTACGTATTTTTCTCCACGACTCAAAATTTGTCACCCATATAGTCCCTAATGTTCCCAAATTTCCCCAACACAAATAATTTTCCACCCAAAATATCACAACCTTTCAAACACGTTGTTCTCAACACTTAAAAAATTTCCCCATCTCCCCCAAAAAACATTTCCTTAATTTTTTCCCCAAACACTCAATCCTCCCTCACGGTTTTACATATGTTCTGTATTTTTTCCCACGACTCAAAAATGTCTTAACTACTTTTTTGTTTTTGATTTTCCCTCAAGCCGTAAACATATTCCACCAGAAACCAAAGAAAGGATAATAATCGAAGCATCTGGCCGAGGGAGGAGCCGTACCCATAAATCAGAATAAAACAAGAAATAAGACAGCCTGTGATATCGTCATTCATATCTTGTTCCAGTTCCCTCCACAACTATACACCGTCACTATTGCTGTGAACTTGTTGACATAATGGAGGCAGAGAGATAAAACTTACCTCTGCGTCTGTACTAAACATTTACCACAGCAGGAAAAAAAAAAAAGGGAGCGAAACCGAGGAATATAAGAGAAATGCTTAAAAATAACTTATAGCAAAAACTCTACAGAAAAAATACAGAAGGGCAACAACGCGAGGCTTATCGCGAGGAGAAATTTTACAGGTAATTTAAACGTGACACTTCCTCTTTCATGGAGAGCGGAAAAAATAGGCCTGTATAAAATAATGGTAGAATTTTAAGCACCGTAGTTGAACCGCTAGATAAAACTTAAAACTCTGAAAGTATAAAAAAGAAACTTAGCGACATATATTTTTTTAAGGGGTGAAATTTAATCCTTCCTTAAAGCCTTAGTCCTGCCTCGCTCCCCCCATCTTTTCTTCTACCCTTCGCGTCCCCGTCTGGTACTCCTCAATACTCCCCCTCCCCCCCCACTTTATTCCCCCTCATCTCAACCCTTCTGTATTCCCCTCGCTTTGGTCTTATGCTCCCTTCCCTACCTTGCCCCTACACTGTCTTCTTTCTGTCTGTCCTCCCTTGTTTTCCAATAGTCTGATACCTTTCCTCTCCTCATGTGTTGTTACGTTGCCTCATCACATACCCTGCTCCATCCTCACCTTTTCCCATAACAAGTCCCTCTTCCATCACTGAAGTACCGTACACCCTTCACATACATTGCTACATTACCTTGTCACGCACTTATACGAGGCCAAGCTGCTCTATAACTTCATAATATATCGACTACATTATCTCGTTAAATATCTTGCTCTCATCATACAACCTGCCGAAACTTATCTGATCCCATTTCCCTCATCATGTTCCTTTGTTTTCTATTCTGTCATTCTAAGGCGGAGTTCTTTTTTGGCAACGTTCCTCAAATCTTCAAAGGTAAAAACGTAAACACTACTCTACATGCCTATACAAATTACATGTCAGTTTCTTCACAGGTTGTATGGCGTTCGTTATTTCTTTTCCGCTGTCGGCTCCATTCCAAGAGACTGGTGGGCGGGGGATGCTTCTAATTTACTGTCCTAACCTATAACCCTTAACAAGTATATTTGGCACAAAGACATGTAGCTTCGTGAGACCAAGGAGATATGATGATGTCTGTGTGACTCCATTTTTTTCTCTTCTGTACACACGCGGTAGATAGTTCATGGTCAGGCTTTCCATCACAGCTTGGTCAGAGAATACTTGCCATCTGTGTGCAGTTCATTAATTAAACAAATATCGGGCCACACGAACTCTTTTCCTCTTCAACTTCTCACCCCACTCCCCGAACTGGCCCCCTCCCAGTTCTGGCCCCATTTTCTTCCTCGTCCCTTCCTTCTATACTCGTCCCCTCCTATTCACTCAATTGCTACTCCTCAACCACTCCTCTTACTCATCTCGTCGTCTCATCCCACTACTTGCCTCCTCCCTCTACTCGACGACCCCCTCCCCTTGTTCGTCCCTTTCTCTTTACTTCTCTTCACTATTCACCTCTTCCAAGCTAGCCCTTCCCCTCCCACTGCTCTACCCACTGCCCCTCCTCCCCCCACTCCACTCATTAAGATGATAACAGCCTAGCCACTGACACGGCTCAGATATCGCAGTGACCTCCCCCCACCACCACCACCAGCACATCCCGTCCACCCACCACACACTGTACACCCAGACTTCATACCCCGTACACCCACTACACCCTCAGTACATCCACCCACTACAAACTCCTCTTCGTTCACATGTTTGTTTGTCTCTTTCATACTTCCTTCCTATCTTTCTTGCAGTGTATTTATTATTCATATTCCTGTTCCCTTCTGTTTTTACTTTTTTTCGCTTCTCTCCGCATTCTCCCACATTATTTTTTTTCTCTTTCTCCAGTTCTTCTTCCATTTTCTCTTCCTCTCATTCATTCTACTCGCTATTTCTTTGCCTCTGTACATCTCTCTCATCATCCATATTACCTCCTCCTCTTCTCATTTTCTCTTCCTGCGAGCACATACCATTTTTATTCCAGCCTTCTTATCACCTTACATATTTTTCCTGGCTATCTTGTAGTCTTTTATACATATTCATTTACATTACCCCCATTATTCCAGCATAAAATAATCATCTTATTATTTCCTTACTTATACTCCCTCCTTTAATCATCAGTTTCTCTTCTTTAATATATTTCCTTTCTTCCCCTTTATACTTTTGCTTCCAACTCCCATTTCCTTTTGTAGATACTGTCATTCCCTCTCTTGCTCCTTTACTGCAATGTCTCATTATTCCCATTCCAGTTTTCTTTCCTTTGACAATTATTTTACCTCCTTTTATTCCCTTATACTTTTTCCTCAAATTTCTTGTACCCATACGTCTCCCAATTTTTTCTTCACGCTCCTCTTTATTCAACGCCTCCTGTCTTCCCTTTATATTCCTCCTCCATCCCACTTCCTCCACGCTCTTCCTCCTCCTCTGTATTCCTTTGTACTATTCATCTCAATGTCACTTCCCCACGTACTTCCACCTCCTCAACCTCCTATTCCATCTCGCTTCCTTTCCACTTGCTAATGCTTCCCCTCCTTCCCATTTCCTTTCTCCACGAACCTTTCCATCCTCTTCTTAATTTCTTTGTCTTCCACCTCTTATCGACTTCGTTTCCCCTCGCTCCTGCTCCTCTTCATCTCCCTTTCCTTTCCCCAAGACCCTCCCCTCCACCTTGCCACTTCACTCCTGTATTCTTCAGCGCCGACATCAAGCTTCTACATCCATCCCCAAAGAGAGAGAAAATGCTATGTTGGTATGGACTAATAAATTGGTGGCGTGGCGGCCCCTCACACACGCCAGCTGAGCTACACACCATTAGCGTCAACGGCCGCCAGATAAAAACTCTTTAACGCGGATAAGAAATTCCGTCAAGGGTCCCTACACACATATAGACATTCTTTCCTCTTTATCTACCAGAGATAATAAAAATCGTCAGGCCACTATTAGTATTTTTTTCTCCAAGACCACAGTAAATATCACAAAGGCTACACTTGGGAGTCGAGGGTCAGACATCAGCTAATCATAATATGTATTGTTGAAACCAATCTCATACCGGTTATTTATTGGTAGTCAGAAAGAAACATAATTGATCAAGACCTTGCTAACTTTAGTATGACTCGAGAGCCAAACTGAGAAAGGACTTTATGCAAGTTAGGACTTAAAAGTGAGTGAAACGTCTTTAACATATGGCTTGCCTCTTCCTAAAGAATAATACATTTCGTGGCCAAAGGTTCATTGTTCAGAAAAATAGGCGTGAGGTTAATGGTGGACTGGGTGTGTTTGTCTGGGAAGAGTGGGTTTGGGCTGTATGGGTTTGGGTGTGATTTTTGGTTTGAGCTGGATGGGTTTGGCCGGGAGGAGTGGGTTTGGACGTACTTTTTGGTTTGGGCCGGATGGGTTTGGCCGGGAAGAGTGGGTTTGGACGTACTTTTTGGTTTGGGCTGGATGGGTTTGGTCGGGAAGAGTAGGTTTGGGCGTGATTTTAGTTTTAGGTAGGCAGGGTGTGTATAGCCACTGACGTACTGATGAATCCTCCATAATCCTCTCCGTTGAACTGTTGATGTAGATTTTTTTTTTGAACTGTTGGTGAATAATCTGAATATCTATCTGTACTAATGATGAGCTGCCGGGTTAATCCACCAGGAGGCTTATACTAGGGGGGGGGGGAGGAGGGGGGGATCCGTATATGTATTGTGAACGAACTGGATGATGGATGACACTGATTTCTCCATACAATATCATGAAACAGCCTCCCTCAATATACACACTGTTTTGTGGCATAGCGAGGAGGGATCAGTCGCCCGCCCCCCTCCCCCTCCCCCCCAAAAAAAAAAAAAAAAAAATCACGCCGCCCCCTCCACCTGCATTGTTTCGAGGGAAAGTTTGTTCTAGTATTGCCATGCACATGATAAAAAGGGTAATTAAATGTGATGCTCTATAGGACTTCCCATGTGATTCATTGCCATGCTCGGTGTTGGCTCATAATGACCACCATCGTAATCCTTCAACTTTTTACCAATACATATTTTGCCTCTCCTTTGTAATCTTTTTGCTTTACTTACTTTACTTACTCCACCGTAGTCAATGTTCTCATTTATCTCGATCTTTATACCTGTTATATATATTCACTAAATCAAACATAATTAATTTTATTGTATTAATCTACTAGTCCATCGTAATCAATATATTATGCATTACTTCCATTTTAATCTATGTAATTTATTTCATAAATTCCAATTTTTATATATTTACCTCGCAATCGTAATCCTACAATTTTATTTATCAATCCAACGTAATCCAACAATTTTTGTTACCTGACTGCTCAAATACAACACCGATATTCTGGATGCATCAATATGTTATTTTCAATAGAGAAAATGTCAGAGCCTCTACTATTTAATAAATTTGAGATCATTCTCAGACAAAGGAAAGATTTTCTATGACACTGAAAATCCCCTAGCGTTAGTCCAAGTACATTACCTGGGATTCAAGCAATTTTGTGTCTTCTAAATACAGGCTCACTTATTGACCTGAAGAATGCTTCCATCTTACAACTAAATCATCAGCGATTAAGTAAAAAAAAGATGTAAAAGTCGCATTAGTTGTTTAAGGTATTTATAAATTACATTATAAATTACTATCACTCATCCCAACGATACTTGCATGAATTTAGGAAAAAAATAATAATAATAATAAAAAAATATATATATGACTAGCCTCTTAGTTTTTTCTCGTCTCAGCACCCCGACCTGACCTTGCTCTCACGCTGCCAAAATTTTCCCTTTCTCACTCTCTTACACACAGTTACCGTCAGCAAACTTGTTCCTTGCTGTCTCACACGTCCACACATTTTCCTTTTCCTCACTTTTACTCTCTTTTTCACCATTTGGCTGTCTCCCTTCCTCTGACTTACTGTTATCCTGTCTTTATTGTGTTCCTCTCCCCACCCTGGCTCTATTGCCTCCTCCCCCCTACCAGACCAAGCCCTTCCTTCACTCTTGCCATTGACTACAAGTATCTCTCTCTCTCTCTCTCTCTCTCTCTCTCTCTCTCTCTCTCTCTCTCTGTGTGTGTGTGTGTGTCACTCTTCCTGAAGTAAACCTGATAAAGACGAATCAATAACTCATCGGCTAATTCATTTTTTACGACACTTCTTATCCAGGGCTGCAACACACACACACACACACACACACACACACACACACACACACACACACACACACACACACACACACACACACACACACACACAAACTACCTCTAGCAATTATGAACAGCTGTTGTGAATAAGGCCCAACCTTGCGCACACTTATCTTACTTACGTCACAACTACACACATTCACAAATACATTAATTATATTAATGCTAAGGATATAATGCTATAGTATTAACATTTAATGCAATATGCTTTACTTAACTTTAAATAAAGAAAATTAGCATTATTACAATGAAAGTATTTAATATTATTATCTCTATGGATTTTAATACTATTAAATGCATCAGATTCATTATTTCACTATAGCCATATTTTTTATCAAGTAAAATTATATGTAACGATAATTTAATTTACTGTTGAAATAAAGATATGTATTAATAACCGTATAATTTGTATTACATATACTTCAAATATAAATAGGGATATGAAAGCAGACTAAACAGAACAGTGGGTATATCGCTACAATAGGGAGAGTGAGAGAGAGGTACCCACACACCACACAAAGACAGTAGCCGCACGGTACAAAGGCTGCTGAAATAATTAATTGTTGACAGTGTACACAGACGAGGGTAGAGATAAAACACCACTCACCCCCTAGTATCTCGCCCTTTGAAAAAATCACTCCATTGTTTTCATGCAAATAAAAATGTAGAGTAATTTTTGTCGAAGTGATTCTAATTAGCGCAGGAGTAAATGAGGCAGCAGTGGCATGACTGTGGGATGATACAGGGGCGGAAGATAGGCTACAACAGGTGAGTGAGTTGATGTGTGATGTGATGTGATGTGATGTGATGCTGAGGGAAGGGTTGGGTTCATAGTGGTGGTGGTGGTCGTGGTGGTGGTGGTGGTAGTGATGAGGGACGACTGATGAGTTGATGGTGATGATGGTGGCGAAGGAGGTATGATGGGGTGTTGGTGGTGATTATAGCAGTGGTGATGGTTATAGCTGTGGTGGTGATTATAGCAGTGGTAGTGATTATAGTGGTGGTGGTGATTATAGTGGTGGTGGTGATTATAGTGGTGGTGGTGATTATAGTGGTGTTGGTGATTATAGTGGCGTTGGTGATTACAGTAGTGTTGGTTATTACAGTGGTGGTGGTAGTGAGGACTGAAATGATGGTAAAGGTGGGTTGGTGGTCGTGGTAGTGAAGGTTGGCCTAGTGGCAGAAAGTTGTAAGGACAGGTATTGAACTAATATGCATTGCGACCCATATCGAGGAGGCATTATGGAAAAGGATGGCCTAGTAGTGCTGGTACTGAAGGTAAACATTACAACAAATGTTAAAAAACAATCAATAAAATACTCCAAATAGAATATAGTAATAATAATTATATAATATTACCAGGTACGATAATGTTGATGTCATGATTATGTCGTATCTATCTATCATTTAATAAATTTTCTCTACATTCACCTTAATAATTAAAAAATATTCTCATCATCCTTTCAATCCAGTTTCTTATTTTGCGTAATATAATTTGTTTTACAGGTATGATAATTCTATGTATTCCTGTTCCTGCAATCAAGAAAACCAAGATTATTCTGAGAAATTCTTACTATACACTAAACATTTCCAACACTAACTATGGTACCTGACGTGCATATAATTTCTCTCATGTCGATATTTTCACTTGTATCAGTATTGGACTTTTTACCCTCGTGGTCTAGTGATAGCATTTGCACATGTCACTTCAAAGCCACGGTTTGTTTTGTTCAGTTAATGACTTTTTCCTGTAACAGTTTGATAATTATACAATCTCGCTAAGAAATAAAATATTGATGGACAGGAAAAAATCATCATGGACTGGGAAGCAAATCATTTCTGCCCATTCTCTCTACCCACTCCTCTATTCTATACTTATGATCTTCTCTCATTTTCCCATTTTACCCTCTCCCGTCATCATTTTCATTGTATTCCCTTTCCCTTCCCCTCTGCTCCCTTCTCCTCATATTCTCCTTTCGTTTTAATCTGTTCTCTTTTAATCCCTCTGTCTATCTATTGTCTGTCACCCCTTCATTCATTTTCTCCCTCATCTTTCCTCTTTTCGTTCGTTCATCTATCTATCTATCAACTCTTCTCTCTCCCTTCCCTTCCTTTCCCTTCCTGCTGTCGAGTGAGCTGTGGTGATGGTTTATCTTGCGCCTTGCCTGAAGAAAAAAAATTTGTTTAGCGATGACTCAGGATGGGTACGACGAGAAACTTTCCGAATTCAAGAGATAAAATTAATCGGGAAGACGAGCATTAAATAAAATTCAGACAACTTTACTCACTCGTGGAGGAGATAAATATATTGCCTATGTAATTCACCCTGTGAATGGTGGTTGGTTGGTCCTCAGTTCAGTTAAGGGACCCTGTGATGTAGTCAGAAAATTGGAGGTAAACGAGTCCTTCAAATACAGCCACGAAACACCACCCATATGGAAGGAGCTTGTTTTGTGGTATAGTCAGGAGGAATCAGAAGCCAGCAATTCTCATACACGATCACAGGGTCCTTAAATCGCCTCCAGGTAGTCATGATAAAACTTAAGATGACGACAAAGCAAAGAAAATGGTTGATAGAGATAGATGCCTTTATAACCTTTAGAGTCTGTATAGCTGTTCCCAGGCATAACAATATCATATCATTTTGGTGTATCCTTTTTCCGTGCACAGTTTGTAGGAATCAATAACCCTCCATTTCGCCCGGAACACCATTTTACGCATAACTCAATTCCCCTTATCATCCTTTATTGATTTATTTCCCATATTTCATCTAGACAGAAAAACTAGGATAGAATTATGAGCCACACACGTTCCATTATCGCAGAGGAGATTCACTGATCCAAAAGCACTTGATATTTTTACTCGCCTATAAAGAGTGTCGGATTAGTATTCTACATAATGGAGATTGAGGCATTAAACACGATTAGTTACATTAATGGACCTGTGTTACTGTATGTACGAGAATATTTGGAGGCTACCGATTCCTCCAAACTACACCAAGAAACACGTTGCTTCTGTACAGCCTGAGGGTTTTCCGTTTCTTTGCATAGTTTGGAGTACTTATAAACTTCGAATTTGTCACCCTTCATCACAAACTCCTAAATCCATAACACAAAGGCTGACCAACTAAATAAATCATAGTTCACTGACTACATAATTATAAACACACTAAACTCTCTCTTGTTGGAGGAAAACATTACTGACGTCCAATAGTTTACTTGTATATACTTTAGGTACATTTTTGGGGCTTCGATTCCTCCAAAACAGACCCGCTCCACTATGAATAAAGGTTGCCTGTTGCTTGAAATAGTTTGGAGGAGTCAATAGCTCCAAATATAACCATACGTATGAACCTCCTCCCTTAAAATTCATTCGATTAACCCAGTTGACCACTTAGATAGATATACCGGTACTACTTTTCTCATTATATCAGGTGGATTATTGTAATACCACAGGGAAACTACGGTCATCCAAAGGGTTTTACTGTGAAGAGCGTTTGTAAATGATGAGAGACAAGTTCAAAAGCTGTACCATGTTTTCCTCTACACTGGTGCTCTCCCATTATTGTCCTCTTTCTCTTCCCCTCCCTTCCCTCCCCCTCTATTCTCTCTACATATACAGTCAGTGTGTCTGTCTGTCTAGTTATGTATCTATCTATCTTTGCTATGCTTAATCTCTCTAGCCCTTTGTATACTCTCTCTTCCCCTCCAGTGTCATCTCTCATTCACTCCTTCCCACTATCCTATTTCTGACTTCTGTTTCTCAATGCCTGCCTGCTTATTATCCTCTCTTCCCTTCCCTTCCTTCTTTACTCCCATTCTGACACTATCTCTTGGTTTGTTTTGTTTTTGACTCGGCCCTTTACCTCTTTCCTCACCCTTTGCGATCCCACTGTTCCGTCCCATTCCCTCTACCCATCCTTTCCCTCTTTTACCCTCATATTATCCCCTAATTCCTTTCCCTCTACTTATCCCTTGTTTTCTCTTCTTTTCCTACATCCCCACACCCCTTCTTTCACTGCATTCCATCCCTCCTCCCTCTGATCTCTCCTTTTCCCCCTCCATGCATGCCCGCCCTTCCCTTTCACTCCATCCCACCCATCCATCCCTCTGCTCCACCTCTCTCCTCTTCCCCTCTGCCTCCCAACTGGTCACAACAATTTAGTGAGGGGAAGAGGGATGCTCGATTGTTGGGACAGAAATGGTTTACACTGCACATCTCTTACCCAGTCAACATTTTATCACCCCCCTCTCTCTCTCTTAATCACCCCTTTCTATTTTTTTTCTCTGTCTGTCTGTCTGTCTGTCTGTCTGTCTGTCTGTCTGTCTGTCTGTCTGTCTGTCTGTCTCAGTATAATAACACATGTAATTTAACGTTAATTTTTGTCTACAGTTCAGGCTTCTCTAATTTTAGTTACCATACTCTACCAATTTGTCAGTGAGTCTAAAAATCAACTAATGAATTACATATCATATACAGAAATAAAGAAATAAAAGAAAGAGGTCATATTGCTATATTTCACTATTTTACTGTTCTTGTCTATTAGTTTTTATATAACATCGTTCACGAGAGAGAGAGAGAGAGAGAGAGAGAGAGAGAGAGAGAGAGAGAGAGAGAGAGAGAGAGAATTACAATACGTCAGGAATATCATAATCGGGGGATAGAAGGGGGAGGGAACAGGTGCCAGAGGGGCGTGTTAAGGGGGTGGGGAAACATGGATTTTGACCCTACGAATTATGGTAGCAAGGGTCATGTTTCCCTGCTTCTCTGACGGTGAAACCTGTTGATCGCTAGCCATCAACACCTCTCTCTCTCTCTCTCTCTCTCTCTCTCTCTCTCTCTCTCTTCTGATTGAGAGAGAGAGAGAGAGAGAGAGAGAGAGAGAGAGAGAGAGAGAGAGAGAGAGAGAGAGAGAGAGAGAGAGAGAGAGAGAGAGAGAGAGAGAGAGAGAGAGAGAGAGATGGATGGGAAGGGGAAAATAGGGGAAAATGGGAGAGGCGTTGGATGGGAGGGTGAGAGAGAGGGAAGTGTATGCCAGAGGGGAGAAATGTGAGAGGTATGCGTGTGTTTATTAAGAGCGTTCATGTGTACTGGAAACTCACTACTCCCTGCCACACTGACTCACCATCTCATTCCATCCCATCCTCTTCTTTTTTTGCCATTCTCTTTCTCCATCCTACCCATCACTCCCTTATTCTTCTCCCTTTCTCTTTAACAATATCTTCATTTTAGATTTTTTTCCGTCCTCACTCACCCATTTTTTCATATACCTTATCTCTTTCTTTCCTTCAGTTTCTACATGTTATTTTTTCATCAGACATACACCTCCCTCTATTCCTTTCTCTTTATCTGTTTTAATATAGGTTCCTGATAAATTTCCTTTGTACACACTCCAGCAAATACATGAGTGAGTGACAGATAGAATTAAGGAGTAAGTAGTTATGAGTGAGTGAATGACTGAATATAAGAGGAGTGCAGAAATAATTGATGGCAGAATGAGTGAACAAACTAGATGATGAGAAAATGTGCAAGCGAATGATCGAGTAAATGAATGAATGACTGAGTGGATGAATGAATGAATGAGTGAGTGAGTGAGTGGATGAATGAATGAGTGAGTGAATGAGGTAGCCAGACACACCACGAACTCCCTCCCCTCCTCCAAATCCTTCCTTTGTGTTTTGGCAGCAAGAGTCTCGTGGTGGTCCAAGTGCCTCCTTCCTTCTAGTGAGTGCCTCGTCTTACCCAAAACAAAACCAAAGCTCAACGCCAAACACACCACACCAACAACACACAATACCACTTCACTCCACGCTACCTACACCAGACGACAACACAACAACACACACCACATGACAACAAAAACATCTTACCAACAGCACACAATACCATTTCACTCCATGCTACCTCCCACCAGATGAAAACAACATTAAACATCATATCAACAGCACACAATACGAATCACTCCACTATCATTCCACCATCACACCAACAACATACTACTGTTCACCACTCTACTCCAGTTTTTCTCCATCTGTCTCCTTTCTCTCTCATCTCCTCCCCTCCCTTTCAACCTTATTCATTTCCATCCACCCTTTCATCAACAACACACTACACTACTCCACTCAATGCACATCATATTACTACTATTACCATACCATACCTCTACTACTACTACTACTACTACTACTTCTACTACTACTACCACACCAAATCAATCTTAACTTGTTGTTGTTGTTGTTGTTGTTGTTGCTGCTGGGGTTTAGTGAGGCTTCCACCCCCTTGATCCATCCTTCCTCGTATGAATTAATTGGTTTTTACATTTATCTGTATATTTTCTTGGTGTGACCCTGACCCTTTACTTTATCCTTCCATTTTTTCTTAGATCATTGCATTTATATTTACCTTTCTCTATCAGTAAAGGTGTTTTTGTTCCATTATCCAAGATTTACGTCTCCTGTTTATTTTTATCACAACAAACTTTAAAAATTTTCGTCTTTATATTAGTCAAGTTGTTATTGATTCTGGAGTCTATTATAAGTCGAACCTTCATCTTTCTATATCTCCAATTTTGTATCTTCTCTTCGAACCGTTCCTCTCCAATTTAATCCTCGACCCCTCCCCCCCCAACCATTCTATCCAATATTCACCAGTCTAAAATTCTTTCCTCTTCTCTGAGATAAACAATCCTCTCTCCCTTCGTCCCCCTCTAATATCCCTCTCCATTTATCTTTCCTTCCCCTCTACATACGCCTCTCTCCCTCCTATTCATCTCTCGTTCTATGAATCACTTTTATCTCTTTCAGCTTCCCCTCAATTCCCCATTTTTTTTCCAACCTCTTTATCTCAACTGATCCTTCCACTTGTTTTGCACTGTGAAATATATATTACCTTCCTGTCTTGTTTTTATTTCTTCATACTTCCCATCCATCCAAATATCTATCCTTGTTTTTCGTCACTCCTCTCATCCTCTATCGTAAATTGCATCTTCTTCGCCTTCCTCCTCCTTCCTCATTCCTTTCCCTTGTTCCCTTCCCTTGTTCCCTTTTCCCTGTATCCATCTCCTCCATTTCTATTCCACACTGCATCTTTCCTTACCACTCTGCCACTTCCCTTAAACATTTCATCTTCCCTTTCTTTATCTACTTCATTTCCATTCCACACTGCATCTTCCCTTTCCTCTCTTTCACTTCCCTTCCACACTAAAATCTCTCCTTTTCCTCTTCCATTTCCCTTCCATACTGCATCTTCCTTTTCTCTCTTTCACTTCCCTTCCACACTAAACTCTCTCCTTTTCCTCTTCCACTTCCCTTCCATACTGCATCTTCCCTCTCCTCTTCCATTTCCCTTCCATACTGCATCTTCCCTCTCCTCTTCCATTTCCCTTCCATACTGCATCTTCCCTCTCCTCTTCCATACTGCATCTTCCCTCTCCTCTTCCATTTCCCTTCCATACTGCATCTTCCCTCTCCTCTTCCATTTCCCTTCCATACTGCATCTTCCCTCTCCTCTACCACTTCTCTTCTCGTCTGGGTGCCCGGAAGAGAGAGCGACATGTTACAAACGATGCCCACACGTTAGGCTCATAAATAACAACACCCCCTTCACTCTCCCCTTCCTTTCCATCCTCTCCCTTCCCCTTCACTTACTTCCTATCCCTTTCCCAACATCCCTCCCTCTACTCTCTCTTCTCCTCCTCCTTTTGCCCTTCTCCTCTTCCTTTTCTTTCTCTAAACATCTTTTTCATACATCTCTCCCTACCACTCTTCTCGTCTCCTCCTGTTCTCTTTTCTCAATTTCCATCCCTCTGTCTACATCCCTCCCTACAACGATCCCTCCCTCCCATCACCTTCCGTTCCCCTCTCTTTACGTTCTCTTCATCCCTCTCTTTCATATACTCTCGCCTTTTCATTTCCTCTCTCCCTTTTCTACCTTATCCATCTCCTTCCACTCCTTCGTCCTCTTTTTTCAATACAAAAAGCAACATGGTTGGGATTACACTACCTCAGAACACTCCAGGAGCAGCAACGTGTTATTCTATTGAGGATCATCTTCAGGAGGTAAATTAAAAGGTTACTGATTCCTCCAAACATAGCTAAATTAAAACAGATATTTTCTCGCCTCTTGAAGTAGTCAATTGCCTGGTATAGTTTTGGGGAATCAGAACCCTCCAATTTCATCCACAACAAAGACATCTTTGAGCACACATTTTTCTTCTCACTGAAATTGCGTATAGTTGACTGAAAAAAACATTTTTACCCTCATAATTGCCCTACAGATAGTAGAAACGGAAGAACTTTTTGTCAACGAGTTTTTCCCCAAGCCCTCCCCAACTCATCCTCCACGTGTCCTCCCAAACACCATCAACCTTCAGGAGACTGCTGCCTTTTCTCCACCTCCATCTCCCCTCTACGTCCCTCCACACCACACAAGAAAAAGTGTTAATCTGACTCATCGAAAAAAATGACAGGAACAAAATAAAATGCCGAGCTCTGTTGTCAGCCGAGGAAATACTAACTTCAGCAGCGGCAGATAAATGACCCCACCAGATGAACTTTAGTACGCCAGTGGTTATTTGGTTCCTCTCAGGCTCGGCACTCGGACGGGAACATCTATGAACAATTCCATACTCTTTAGACGACAGATCAACATGCAAGATTGTCTATAAAATTAATGGAAAAATGGAGCACCAGGGAAGGGAATAACTGAGACGAGGAAATGATTGACGCTCCATATTCTTTCCCCAAGTGTCAGAGTGATACGATAGCTTCCGGGGTCACTTACCGCTGTCTGTAAGTATTTCAGTATATTTTTATGATTTATTTGTGTGTGTTTGCGAGCACATGTGTGTAGTGTGGTGTGGTGTGGAGTAGTAGTAGTAGTAGTAGTAGTAGTAGTAGTAGTAGTAGTAGTAGTAGTAGTAGTAGTAGTAGTAGTAGTAGTAGTAGTAGTAGTAGTAGTAGTAGTAATAGTAGTAATAGTAGTAGTAGTAGTAGTGTGTGTCTCATTTCACACCCATAAAAACTCGAGCCACATTTTGTTACCTCGTTAAGTGATTCAGAGCAACAATTGTTTAGTCCCCCGGAAAAATACACGTACGGAAAACATGAGTGGGGTAAAAATTGGCGGTGCTAGGGAAGAGAAAGGGATGTGGGGAGAATTAACCACACACACACACACACACACACACACACACACACACACACACACACACACACACACACACACACACACACACACACCACACACACACACACACACACACACACACAGAGAGAGAGAGAGAGAGAGAGAGAGAGAGAGAGAGAGAGAGAGAGAGAGAGAGAGAGAGAGAGAGAGAGAGAGAGAGAGAGAGAGAGAGAGAGAGAGAGAGAGAGAGATACACGGGTTCCATCAGACACAAGGAAGAGACAGAGATAGAATATAATGAACGAAGAGTAAAATAGAGAGAAATGGAGGTAAGAGACAGAGGGAGACAGAACTGACCGAGTGGGAGAGAGTGAGCCAGACAGAAACATAGAGAAAGAGTGATTGAGTGAGTGACTAAGTGATGGAGAGAACACAGTGAAAGGGAGACGAGACCAGCAAAACATGGAAGAGAAAAATAATGGAAGGGGAGGGAGGAGAGCCTGAGGGTATGTGAGAGAGGGAGGGAGAGAGGATGAAATGAGAGCGAGGGGCGGGGGAATTTATACTAGATTGAACAGGCTATTGTGTCTTTGTCTTTGATTTTCTGTTTTCGTAATTCTTTTTCTTTACAGGCTGGTCATCAGTAATTGTACATAAAGAATAAATTGTCGTCCTTACCCTGGAGCAATGACTGAATCATAGTCTCCCTTTCATGTAGCCTACAGGGTAAAGTTATGGTAGAATCATGTACGTTGACATTTTGTAATCCTTCTCTCTGTGTATATATTTATGAAAGGTTACTGAACAATGTAGAGCAATATACGTTCCTGTTCCTCTTTTTCGTGAATGTGATGTAGAATGTCTATGGGAACAGTAAGAATTTGTTAGCAATCAACTGTTTCGCACTGTTCAGTAATCTCTATTTTGTTTGCATTGTAAAGATTTGTTTTTTCTTAAACTTATCGAGCAAGTTCGAAATTTTTTAATTCTTTATACAAAATTATTCCGCATTACAAAAACCATTAGACTACAACACCTGTGAATCGGATATACATCAATTTATAGCAATGCGAGAAGCAGGGGTAGTATGGGGTTGGTTGGGGAGGGGTAGTATGGGGTGGGGTGGATATTAATCAATGAGTGGGCGATGGACGGGCCGGCAAGATTTATTACTCCCGAATCTGACTGGTGTGTGTCCTGTAGATGGTGCTGGGTCGACGAACTGCGCACCCTCTTCCCCCCACACACACGCACGCAAGCATATACTGTACATAGACACACATAACAGATTACACATGCATACACAAAATCATGTACACACACATATGCAGACTACACACTCACATGCACGCAAACTTATGTAATTGGAGGCCACCTACTCCATCACCTGGTAGTGGTAAGGTGCACATCTTTCCTGGTAACTGTGAGTAACATCATGGGTCTACATTCAAGGGTTCAGTGTACTGCCATCCGAAGTATAGGTCTCTACGTGACTGACTAACTCTTTTCACACTGTATGCTATATTGTAGTAATATGTGAGTGTAAGGACATCACTCATGCGTGAAATGCTAGTTGCTACGAAAGATAGGAATTACACAAATGAAACCAGCCAGCCAGCATTTGTAGTCAGAGTTACCCCTCTCCTACTGTAGGTGGATTGCCTACCAGAGGGAACGAGCCACCACCTGTCCTCAGTTGTGTAATTCCCTATATCCGTAGTAACTAGCATTTCACGTATGTATGATGTCCCTACACTCACACACAACTATGACAAAGTTAAGTAGCGGTTGTCATCCAGTCCTTTGCTGGCAATTGTACACACACACACACACACACACACACACACACACACACACACACACACACACTACTATTTCTCATTGTGAGTGCGTGCGTGTGTGACTTGCACATATGTATGTGCTGTGTACGTGTGTGTATTCATTCTTTTTTTTATTTTACCCTTACTCCCAGGAGGCGAGAGGGGGAAGTGGGTAGAATATTGCATTTGTGTTGTATGTGCGTGTTTACACAGTTACAGTATACAAGTACCATTATTTCCAAAACTCGGGCGCATTTCTCAATCGCAAGTAACCCTGAACTAGTGTATGTAAATTTCTGTTAACATGTATTAATGACTGATAATCATTTGCGTCGTTAACAATAATTTAAATATTAAAAAATTACATGACAAAGTGTTGAACCAAACCCAGGATGAACATTCCTCTACAGTACACAGCGTTATCTCACGCTGTCACCACAACCTAGAATGAGTTAAGGCATTAAAGCATGTCACCGTGTTCACCCTTCGTGGATACGAATCCCAATTTGCCAACATATATGTAACATGTTTACACATTTTACACATACGTAATGGAATGCAGAGTTTGATTTAGGCTGCAAATCAGTCATACATATCAGCTTCCAAAGCAAATTCTGTGAACGTTTGACTACCAAAATGATCGATATCTATTCCACATTATACTGAATGTTGTTTTCAGTCTTCGGTTATTGTGTTGAACTCAGTATAAAGCGAGAGGATTCAAAGGTAACCAAATTATAACAAGTTCCCTCTCATAGAACAGTTGTAGGTGATTTGTGTAATTGTGAGTTTGTGTGAGTATACGTGTATGTGTGTTCTAGCTATTAGTACCATGCGGTCTCTATTTTCAATCCGTATCAGCTGTGTGAACGTAATTATGGCCATATAAGATGACTAACGGATCAGTAACCAACTCAATGAAAATATCTAAATATATAAACATTGATTCTGAGGTCAGAGTGTTTCAGTGATGATGGGAGGGTGAGGATGGTGGGTGCTAGATGACGTGATGTATGTAGTGATGTTAAGAGGGAGTGTGGGCTTGATGACGTGATGTATGTAGTAATGTTAAGAGGGAGTGTGGTCTTGATGACGTGATGTATGAGGTAGTGGTGGTGGTGGTGGTGGTGGTAGAATCTCTGGCAACATTGCACACTTCACTTCAAATCCATGTGGCCGGCCTGAGTTATGTGGCGTTCTACTGACAAGAGCTGTAATTTAAACCTAGTTTGTAGGATATTGGAAATAGTGTGCTCTGATTCAATATTCATTCCAAACTTTGTCATTTCGGCTTGAAGGGGTGGTTTTATTTATTTATTATTTTATCCATGCCTGTGAGGAGGGGAAGTGCTCACCTGTTATACTGAGGCATAATTATGTCATCATTTATTTATTTCTCTGCGGGATAAGTAATATAGAAAATGCTCATAAAATACATTAACGATATTGAAACTCTGGCAGGTCATTACTTTGATCATAGAGGTTGGGAAAGGGAGGCAGGGAGGGCTGGGGGGGCAATTCATCAAGGGGGGCAGCAACAGGGGTGAAGTGTGGAGTTATTACGTGCCAACATGTGACTTGACTTCTCTACCTGAATTAGCGAATACGTAATAAAGAGGGTGGGTGGGTGGGAGGGGAAGGGATGAGGCGAGGATTGATGGTGTCTGTGCCGGAGTGACAGGATACATGGGGAGGGTGTGAGGGTTGCCTGATGAACCTTAACCCCCCCCCCCCCCACACTCCCCGCACCCCACCCCCTCTCTCTCTCTCTCTCTCTCTCTCTCTCTCTCTCTCTCTCTCTCTCTCTCGTTTACAATCTCCCTCCCAACTCTTGCCTCACTCGCTCTTACTCGTTTACTCATTTTTATTTGTGCACTTATTTGGTCTTATCTCATTCTTGTAAACTCGCTTTCACTCTCCAAATCATTCTCTTTTTTTTTTTCTCTCTCATTCCTTTTTCTACTCACGTTTTTTGTTCATTAGTTTCTTTCCCGACTCGTTTATACTCTCACTTGTTTTTTTTTTTCTACAATCTCATTCTTTTCTTCTTATTCATTCTTTAATCTAATCACATACTTCTTTCACTCATTTCCTTTTTATACTCATTCATTATTTTATCTCACTCGCTACTTCTAGTACTCACTTTAAACTCACTCACTCTTAAAATCTTACTCTGTCTCACTCATTTCCTTCATCTCTCACTCATTTTCTTTTTTTCTTTTCTTTTTGCATTAATGTCTTTAATTTTCCTATCTTTTATTCATTTCTTATCTTTCTCTCTTCAATAACTGTCTTGTAAACCCACACACGCATGCATATCATACACAACCGTCCATGCAAAATATAAACACAGCCATATATACATACTGCATACATAAACACAGATACCGACAGTACAAATACACACATACAAAATACCAAACAGTCTATAATAATACATAAGACAATATAGACGTAAATTACTGACAATGGAAATGAGCCTTTATATTATTGACGCACGAACCCACACACATGCGTTTTTGTTTTTTTCTATTGTAGCAGTCACTCGTTACCACAACACTACACAAAGCACGAAACTGACGTATATTAATCTCCCTCCCATATTTTAACAGGCACGTAGTGATGTTGCGCCCACACCTGATGATAGCATTAGCACACAATCAATCTGTCACATATTTCAAAACAATGGTGTCATATGAGGTGGTAGATAGAACACATATACACACACACAAACAAACACATTAAATGCACATAAAACACTCAATGAAATAACACAATTCAAGCACACATCACTTTTATCATACAAACACACACACACACACACACACCTACACGCACACAACTATAATTTAAACACTCACCACGTAAACGGCTAAAGCATAAACGTAACTAAACGACTCGTGTAAACATATGCACACACAATAATATACACACACACAGTCCGTGGTGCAGTATACAATATAACAACATCGCCAGAAGAATAAAGAAGGAAGGTTAGTACACTTTTGGTTGTATTGAGATTCAGGGGGACATCCATTGTTGTGTTCGGAAAGGAAGACTACTTACTGACTCCTACAAACGATAATACAAAACAGATCCCCCCTTTTCGTACACTGAGCTGGTCTGTTTCATGGCATAATTTGGGGGAACCTGTGACAATCCAATACATATACTTAGAATTAAACCCTTAAAGTTAGTTCGTTCCTATATGTTTTCGTCGTGCTAATGTGTGTGTGTGTGTGTGTGTGTGTGTGTGTGTGTGTGTGTGTGTGAGTGAAGTTGTTATAGAGTACGTGGTCGTTTGAACACTTACATGAACAAAAATCCACCGAGTATTACGGACTACTGTAAATAAATAGCAACCTTTATATTTTTCTGAGGGTCTGGGGGTTGGGGGGATTACGAACAGTGCGGGAATTACCAGTGAGATAGCACCCCTCCTGTTGGTGTAGATTTAATGCCCAACCGGTAAAGAACGCACGATATACGAACACACCCAGAGAGTTACCGACCAACTTGCACGCCGCTCCCCCTCGCCGTTCGGGATTTCCAGATTAACTAATTGTACACCAGCGCCACTAAATGCTTACATCCGCACAGACTGATGTACTGTGAGCTCCGCACGTTTTGCTCAGCTTTAGGCATAATGTGTGTACGCATATGTTCAGTCGCAGGAAATAGTATTTTTTTTTCTATTTTTCAGAGCCAATTGCATTCTGAAAGGACTATCCTTTTATACTAAACGATTGTTGTATACAATACTATTCCATTATTTTAAACTAAATTATGTTGCCAAGATACGAGTAAAGCATTACATCGCAATTAACGTTACAAAATTATATCTGCTCCCCATACTTGTTAAATACACCTGAAAATAATATTATGTGTGGTGTTAATAATGCTTCAGACACAAGAATTTAATGTTATTCAAAAAAGGATAGGTTTGCGAAGTTATATATATATATATATATATATATATATATATATATATATATATATATATATATATATATATATATATATATATATATATATATATATATATATATATATATATATATATATGACCAAGTTTATGGCAGGAGGCGAATTCCACAAAACCTAATTTCATGTTTTGCTGAGCCATCACGTCCAGATTGAACTGAGCGAACATGTTGAATGGGAGGGGAAAAAGGTCCCGGGAAAAGGTTAAAAAAGAAGTGAGTTTGTAATAAATTCAACGGTGGGTATAATAGATGCTACAATGTGTCAAGGTTTATGTATGTGGGTGAGTTCTTGTGGCTGCCGGGCCAGACGGATGAGGGGGAAGGCCCTTGGTCGATTGTCCCTTATCTCCTCAGCTATCTCGTTCCAACTCGCCCTTTTCTCTCTCCCCTCTGTCCATCTGTCTCTTTCTCTATGTCAGGCTGTTTCTACTCTACTCTCTCTCTCTCTCTCTCTCTCTCTCTCTCTCTCTCTCTCTCTCTCTCTCTCTCTCTCTCTGGTTGCTTCTTATCTTATCATCCGTCTCAACCCCGGTATTACATAACTCACCCTCTGGTATCTCGCCCTCTCTCTGTCTCTGTCTCCTTCCTCCAATCTTATCCTTCGTCTGATGTCTTTCCCTGTATCTATTTCTTCATTCATAGTAGTACATAAAGAGTAAGAGCACAGAAAAAGACATGTTGGGATAATTAGCATACACTCCAGACCTCAATTGGCCTAAAGAGATGCATTCAAAGGGCGTACTGAGTGGGAACCTAATTGACCTTACAAACACATCTGTCCTGTTTGTTGCCTGGAAGATATATTATGGAAAAGTCTTATGGTGGTCCCCTGGCTACTGATGCATTTTTGATGTGTAATTACATGTAGGTATATAAAAATGTTTGTATATGAGAGAGAGAGAGAGAGAGAGAGAGAGAGAGAGAGAGAGAGAGAGAGAGAGAGAGAGAGAGAGAGAGAGAGAGAGAGAGAGAGAGAGAGAGAGAGAGAGAGAGAGAGAGAGAGAGATCTGTTACAGTTTAGGTACTCTCTTTATTTCTTCTATTATTCCTTCATCCCTTACATACCATCAACCTCTTCTATTCCCTTGTACACCAACCCACACCCACATCCCACATCCTCCTCCTACTCTCCTTTCCCTTCCCTATCCCTCGACCTCCTGCCACAGCT
>JAWQEG010007125.1:0-17259 GCA_033782935.1 Petrolisthes cinctipes
CATTCATCTTGTCTACTCTCCCCCACACACCCTAACTCCTCCCTCTTCACCCTTTCCTCTCTCTCCCCTTCTCTCTCTCTCCCACTCAATGACTCTTACGCCTCACCCTCCACCACCCTCTTCTGTATATCCTCTTCACCTCTCCATCTCTCTCTCTCTCTCTCTCTCTGGCATCAGGAAGGCAAACTACAACAAAGCTCTTATTTATAAACTCTGGCTTGTCACTGCATCGGGAGAAGTTTGTCACGTTCCTAATTGTGTTTTGGGGAAGGTGTTTTTATCCCAACTTTTACCCTATAGTATTTACTTGATATTATTATTATTATTATTATTATTATTATTATTATTATTATTGCTTCCACAGGGCATAGTTATTTTCATTTATTTAAAAGGTTTACTATATAAATATATATATATATATATTTGCCAAGGGATCCTAAGAAATTATCTATATATATATATTTTTCTCTCACATGAGTTAGGATAATGACCAATAATAGATTTATGATTATAGTACACACCGTATTCTGGGATATAAATAAATAAATATATAAACAACACATATGGTGAGATAATATTATTGGTTAATATCTTTTTATGGGGAAAAAAATGTGGAGGTTAAGGTGGTAATACTTTTTTAGTAGATTGGAGTGTCTTGATTCCTCCAAAGTATGCCAGGAAACAGGACCAGAAGAGCAAAAATAATGGTGTTCTGTTGCTTGGAATAGTTTGGAGGATTCAGTTACTCCTGATTTACCAACACAAAACTTCCCCCTTAAGTGGGTATAATATAGCACATTGGTTTAAGTGGTAAATCTGGAGCAAATGATTCCTCCAAACATTTCCAGGCAACAGGATACCATTAATTTTCTTCATGTGGGTCTGTTCTGTTGTTTGGAATTCTTTGGAGGAATCAAGGCACTCTCCTCCAATCTTTCAAATGTATACTATCCCCTTAATCGACATAAATAGACACCAAAGTCGACACTGACATACATATTGGGATGTTAAGAGATAAAATTATTACATGGGGAAATGCAGAGACCCGATTTTTTTTTTTTTTTTTTTTTTTTTTTTAGTGTGTTATAAATGATAGTGAAATATTATTATTTTTTTTTTTCCCTTTTGATTTTCCCAACAACAGTATGAAGGGATGATTCATTACTCAGCTTTATCGGAGGTTTGGGGTCACATGTATGTACAGTCGCGGCACATAGTCCTTGACCAGTCTTCCCCTTACTTACACCCTGGTAAAAGACTTTGTGGCGCGACTGTACACTAATTATTGGGATATGAATTAGTTGGTGACTTTAGATGCAAACATGTTGATAAATAATGTTGATAGATAATAAAAAATGATAAATAATGTTGATAAATAATAAATGATTAATAATACTGATACAAGCAAATTAATAAATAATGTTGATAAATAATAAATAATGATAAATAATGTTGATAAATTATATATGATAAATGATTAATAATACTGATACAAGCAAATTAATAAATAATGTTGATAAATAATGATAAATAATGTTGATAAATAATATATGATAAATTATTAATAATACTGATACAAGCAAATTAATAAATAGTGTTGATAAATAATAAATAATGTTGATAAATAATGTTGATAAATTATATATGATAAATGATTAATAATACTGATAAATAATATTGATAAATAATGACAACTAATACTGATGCAAACAAACTGATAAAAAAAATAATGTTGATAAATAATAATCGATTCTCATTGACTTTCCTCATCGACTGAACATTACACCTGGTGATTCGTAATGGAAATGAAAATAGATAAACAAAACCAAAACAAACCAAATTAAGCCAAACCAGACAAGCATCGTATCCCCATCAACTCTATAATAAAATATATATACTGTATATTTCTCATCCGTGATTCAGCAGGAACTATTTACCCCCTTCCTCATTCCTTTTTCATTATGATTAAATTTTATTATAATTAGATTATAATTAGGCTACATGATTATACTTGATGACACACACACACACACACGTGACGCAGACAGTTATGGAAAAGAATGCACACTTGTTTGTAATCAGACACATGCCGTCCATACACACACACACACACACACACACACACACACACACACACACACACGCTTATGAAAAAGAATGCACACTTGTTTGTAATCAGACACATGCCGTCCATACACACACACACACACACACACACACACACACACACACACACACACACACACACACACACACACACACACACACACTTATGAAAAAGAATGCACACTTGTTTGTGATGAACAGATACATGCTGTCCACACTTGTATGCACATCTGCGCAGATGATGATGAGTTACCGTACAGTTCTTCCACGTATACTTTCATATGTGTGTGTGTGTGTGTGTGTGTGTGTGTGTGTAAATTCTTCAGTATGTATTTATGTATGTATTCGTAAGGTATTACACATATATCACCTTTTGTATGATGTTCTTACTTTTTGTTTCTATGTATGTATGTATGTATGTATGTATGTATGTATGTATGTATATATGTATGTATGTATAAATTCAAAAGGTATTACACATATATCACCCTTTGCATGATATTCTTACTTTTGTATTTATGTATGTATGTATGTTTTATCATCTGCATCACTCGTAAACATACTCACAATTCACCCTCACGTCATCTTCCTGTATTACCCATATACATACATACATACATACATACAGTGTCATCCTATACCCTCATCTTTGTTACAGTCCAGCAGCACATTCACAACCCGTTACTTCTATACAACCAACATGTAGTAACTCTAGTCTGTACAATCATACGTGAAAATAAGTCCCATCCTTACCCGTCAGCGTATCTCATTTTCATACCTACATTTTCACATTCAGTCAGCACGCTTCTCACTTTTCATACACACACACACACAGACTTACAGAGTGCACATGTTACACTTACACTCAACCTCCTGTAAGCTACACATGTGCAGTGCATGGTACCGTGTATAAATCAACACACACACACACACACACACACACAATAGCTTCACTTATAGTGTGCATTCCTAAAATTATGAATGTGTGCCGGACTGATATTATAAGATCACTGACGTGCGTGACGCGCGCGCATGTGTGTGACTGTGTACAGTATGTCTGTGTGTGTGTGTGTGTGTGTGAATCAGGATGTTCGTGTATTGGTGTGTGAGTGTGTGTGTGTATATGAATGAGAAGTATGCGTGTGAACACTTTTCGGGACTGATGAGAGAGAGAGAGAGAGAGAGAGAGAGAGAGAGAGAGAGAGAGAGAGAGAGAGAGAGAGAGAAAATAACAGCTATCTGCCAGGGGTTATACATTACAGGTTACTGGCGTGCAAATGATAGTGATATACATACATACATACATACATACTATTGTTGTGAGTGGTGATGGTGGTGTACAAACGAGTATAGGCTACACACACTACGAGGTGATGATGGTGGTAGGTAGTATTCCAACAAACTGTGTAGGCTACTGTATGTACATCCTATATCAGTATTGTTGTGTAATTATGGTGATGGTTGGTGGTAGCTAGTGTGTGTGTGTGTGTGTGTGTGTGTGTGTGTGTGTGTGTGTGTGTGTGTGCAGTAGAGTAGTGTAAGTGTGTGGATCTAAAATGTGGTTTCGAGAAGTGGTTGTGCGAACGAATGGTGTGCATGTTAGCTTATGAATGGTGATGATAGTGATGTGCAAAAGAGTGGTGTGCAGTTTAGGCAATTTCTAGCTCTAAAATTACAGTATAGTTAGTCCGTGATGATGATGATAGTGATGTGCGTGGGAGAGGAATGGTGTCTGGTGTGCAAGTAATGAGTGGGTACAGTGCTCTCAAGTAGGAATTACTCACACGGAACTAGCAAAAGTGTCCATGCATGCAGGCTACGGTAATATATATATTTATGTGTACAGAAGGCAGCCGTAATATTTAAGGGTGGTAGTATATAGTGTTGGTAAATCTGGAGTAAATGATTCCTCCAAACTATTCCAGGAAAACAGGCCACCATTATTTTTCGATTCTGGTCCTGCTGTTTCCTGGCATATTGTGGAGGAATCAAGGCACTCTAATATATTGTACCAAAAGTATATCATCCCCTTAAGGAGGTGATAATTTGACGATAAAAATAACTAATATTTGGCTGTCCCTAATTCATAGTTGTATCATCTTTTGTATCTTGATTACTGAACGACGATGGATTGTCTTAATACGAGAGTAATCGTTAATCGGGTAACAAAGTATATTTGGCTGAATCTTTCGAAAAAGTTCAAGAGTTTAGTAATAGTTACCTTATGTATATAGGTGTATTTATCTTGCTAATACCTAATATATTGATGGTGTTAATGATAAACTAACTTCTATATATATTGAAAGTGTAAATTATGTAGATTATATGATGCAATATATCTCTCGAGCCATTTGGCATTACGGGAATCTATATCTGTCTGTGTCTGTCATTAACATAGTGAAGTAAAAGTCTCATTAAGGCTGGTGTGAGGGTGTACGCCTTATTAACACCACGTACGTACAGTATGGGCAAAAGTCCTGTCACCACATCTGCCAAGTCATGAAGTACAGTATGATGGAAATATAAGATGAACAGGTTCGCAAACTGAAAAAAACAAAAAAAAAACCAGAGAAGTTTATTAATTTTACCCATGGCTATTGTAATTCTGTATGATGAAAAAAAATGCTTGTTCGATGATTAATTAGCCTTTATGTTATCCTTCAAGAAGTGTTGTTGTGGAGCCACACTACTGTACTTTTGCCACCGATTGTACTGTACATATCTGAAAGTCATCTCACCCTGGAGCAAGACTGGTGGGTGAACGAACCGATGTGCACAAGAATTAATGAGAGCTGAAAGTATAACAATCGTGACCCTGAGAAAGAAAAGGGGAGAAGTTTATGGAGGGTTGATGGGCAGAGGTCTCCAGCAGAGGTAAACAAAACCTCAGTAAGCTGCCACCCTGAAAGATTAATGATGATTGTTAGGTTTAAAACTTACTTATAGAATACAGTAAGGCTTATCGTTAAGTCTGTTATGTTTAAAACTTCCTTATAGAATACAGTAAGGCTTATCGTTAAGTCTGTAACATGCTTGATGGCCTTATGAATACTGTTGGGCAAAGAGGATCTTGATTACTCAGCTGATTAATAGTTGAATTCTTAAACTGAAGCTCAAGTAAAGAGAAATTATCGGCACTGCATCTGTACTAAGAAAGTATTAACATGAAGATGACTGCACATTAGGCCTAACTATATCAAGAAAACACTGTACTACTTAAAAAAAAAAAAAAAAAAAAAAAAAAGAAGAGAGAGAGAAAAAAAGAAGTAAGGAAAATTAAATTTATGAGGACTAAAAAAAAAAAAAAAAAAAGAAGAGAGAGAGAGAAAATAAAAAGAAGTAAGGAAAATTAAATATATGAGGACTCCACTCTCCATGTTTGCAATTGTCGGGGTAATATTAATGAGTTATTGGAGAACTCGTACCTCGTAAAGTAATGATGGATACTTACGTTAGGCTATATAGTTGGTAAAGGTCAGATGAGGTCAAACTTGATCACTTGTTTTACGTGCTCTTCTCTTCCCTTGTAGCCTAAGTCAATATACCATCTATAAATATCAATGTTACTACAATTATTACGGTACTTAGTTAATGGGTATGATTTGTTTTCTGTTCTGGCACCGTGTTAATTAAGGGGGAAGTACAGTGTTGGCAAATCTGGAGTAACTGATTCCTCCAAACTATTCTTCCAAGCAACAGAACAACATTAATTTTGTTCCTCTGGTCCTGTTTGTTTCCTGGCATACTTTGGAGGAATCATGGCACTCCAATGTAACAAAAGTGTATCACCCCCTTAAGAGCTTAATTATTAGTGAGAGGTGAATGAACTGCAATTTGTAGGCTACAGATTCCACGTATGTATTCATTTGTAGTATTGCAATAAACCCAATATTATTACATGTCGGGAGTTGGTTATCTAGTTAGTATCATGAACATTGCACCAGTTTGTTTATATTCACAAGTTGATGGTGATGTGACCTATAATAATTTTGCAACTATTTCATCATAACAACGTAAACTATGAGTGGTTTTGTGATAAGGGTTCCCAGTTTAATATTGTTTTAAACTTGAAATTCGTAACACATCACACCATAATTCACATGTAAGATTAATTGAGTAAAATGAGGATGGCAGACAAACTTCGTAACACATCACACCATAACTCACATGTAAGATTAATTGGGGAAGATAAGGATGGCAGACAGAATTCTACAAAGTACAGCACAGGACAAAGGTCTCATGAACTTGGAGGGTGGGCTGAGAGAGGGGTTTCTACAGTTCATATAAAAGCTTGAATGTTGAATAATGTACTACAAATATTGCAGTTGTGCTATAAGGTAGGAATGGGAGTCCTCAAAGAAGTAATAAAAAGGAATGGAAGGATGCTATATCGTGGTGGCTAGAACACAAACAGAGAATGAAGATTAATTATGGAACGTTTTTCAACTGAAATGATTGCACTATGCCATTTACATATATAGCTACATTTTATATCGTAATAAGTATATTGCAACAATTTCTGATACTTACTTTTCTATTGCAGGGTCTAATACCAGAAGGAGCAGAGACAAAACCATGCGAGGCTGAGGTGCCATGAACAGCCAGTTTGAGGTGTGCAGCAGCAGCAACAACAACAACAACAACAACAACAACAATAATAATAATAACAACACAGAAGACGTGAAGAAGGAGAGGAACAGCAGTACAAATATTAACAACAACAATAAACACATTATTACTACAAAGAGCAATACTGGAGCTTTCTACTCGTCGCCCCGTACGAGTGAGTGCATTATTATTATTATTATTAATATTATTATTCCTTCCATATGTACTGCACGTTAAGATGGGTGTGTATAATGCATCTTATTATTAATTATTAGCAGTGTTGATTGTTATAAATGAACCTCTGACTGTACAATATGCTTATGGAATTTTTTACGAACACCTCTGCATGTTCTTCGTAAATTATATACAAGTTACCAAAGCTGTACAGTATTATGATTGTTGAACGAAAAAGTTAGTAGTGTTGTCTATGTCTCACTAGACTAGAGATATGGGAGGAAACCTCATCTAGATTTGGTTAGGTCTCTCTCTATCTGGTTAGATCCACTGGCCTAACCTAGTTTCCTTCTTGGCCTGGGCAACATTTTGAACCAAATATCCTTTCTGTGTAGGACGTTTGCAGCTCCCAGACTTTAGGGTCATAGTTTCCCTAATTATGATACCATCGCCTTCCCTATTATGAGGCCATCATATTATTATAACCTTGTCATGTATATATCATAGATTATAATATGTTAGTAATGTGTTTGGACCTTAATTTTGAGCAGTAATACCAATGATATGAATATGGAGCATTGACTTGGTAGGGTAGCAGAGAAGTCAGTTCAGTAGTATTCATACAACAAATGTCCTCTGAGAATAGCACACCACATTTTCAGTTGGTATATTTATAAGAACGATGTTACTGTTGCTTACTGATGATTAAATTGCAAGAACATTTTCTAAAATTGACATTTTGTATTACTGTATCTGTCAGGATACGTTATTGTTCGTTATTGTTCGTTATTGTCCAGTCTGTGCAGGATGATAGTAAGTTTGAGATTAATGCTGATGTTAAATTGTACTGGTATCTTTGCAGTGTGAGGTAGGTGTACGATATTAACCAACTTTGCACATTTTCCTCAAGTGTGCACACATTATTTACATTACCCGTCTTAGATAACTCTGATACAGTATCGTAACGTTTTTCCACTATTGCTACAAATGAAGTACAGTAGACTATACTTCTTGTACCTTAGTAAACACAGATCACTTCCAGGATCTCATATATACCCAGGATAATTGCACATTGGTCTTGCATCATGTAATATAATTGTTTTACAACTTCATATGAATATTTTAATGCACCGTGAATGAATGGCTTTTGAGAAGTGGTACCAGATGAATAATGGTGTTGACAGAGTGATGGGTGTGATGTCATAGGAGAGGAGAGGAGAGGAGAGGAAGTAGCCCTTGGTACCATTCCTTCCTCTGTAGCCTAGTGCAGAGGTTGGATATCCATGTAACATCCAGTATTGTAGAATTTTTTGCATGTTGTTTGTATTTAAGGTACAATGAATACTTCACATGTATTCATTGAAGTCTGTACAGAACCAGTTAAGAAGAGTAATAACCTCATAGATAATGAGTTTTCCCAATATAGTATTTTGTTGAGTCATCTGTAGGTGGCTGTAGTTTTCCTATTCACTACATTCTGAAAAAGTTGATATGATGCAGTCCGTTTTACTTACAATTTCTTTATTAAAACTCCTGGCTTGAATACTGACTAGTAATAATGAGTGTATGATGTAAGAGTACACTTGGATATGTTATTAGTCTTGTTGAAATTAAGTTTATCATTGTGTGAATAGCCTGCAGCCAGAGTCCTTAGCTGTCTCCTTCATGAGAACTGAAGTCATTAATTAGATATATTAAAAAAGGAAACATATGTAAGATTAGTAATATATTATTTCTTTATGTCTGTAGTGAATACAATAGTGAAATATATGGGAAACAACATAAATTTTCACTTTGAGGCAGTTGGTGTAGGTAAGCAGTTAATGAATTAAGATTGCCAAATAAAGGTAGTGTAATGGTAATATTGGATAGTATAATACCGGTACTATTCTGAATTCAGTTCAGTGTACAGTAATATGATTCTCTGACAATACTGTATGATCATTTCATGTATATAATTAAGACCACAGTAATTACTGTTTCTTAATTCCACCTACTATTCAACAATAACCAATCAGTTTTTTCAAGTACAATCATAATATCTATGACAGATTACTCCACAATTACTTTTTCTCTTACGAGTTAGTGAAAATTGTAAATTTTTGTAATCTGGTTATTCATATAAATTTACTGTGCAAAGATTGAAATAATGCAATCTATTTTGCAAGAAATTGGCATGATTTAGGCTATCTAGTTTGACTGGTGGCTTGGCTGTCCTGTGATAATTACATCCATCACTCTGTTGGTCTCACTTCATTCCTGGCAAGTGTTATAATGCATGAACAACTCACTTAGCCTACATCTTCAGTTTTCTTGGCCTTGAAGGGCCTCAACACAATCTTTGCTGCATCGTTGTATGTTCTAGTGTCTTTTGAAATGATGAAATGGTATTATTTCTGCACTTATAGCTCACTGTTGTGCCCATATCTGGATACTCAATGCTGATATATTTCTATGTTTAAGGTATCTTGTATATGTTGGCATTTGGAACCAACTGACTGTCACACACATTCTTGCTGGCATTTAGCTTTCTCGTGTCTGCCTTTCCCCTCTCTTCAACTGTTTATTGTTTTGTTTGCCTCCTTGGTTACTAACCTATATGAACTGGTGTCTTTCCTTGTGAATCTTTTACAGGTCATCATGAACACAACATTCCCCATAGTAAGCTGTGAATGTATTTTTTCAGAAAGTGTCACTCTTATGAGAGTGTTTCTCATTACGTTTAGGACTTACTATTGTTTGTTTGTTTTTCTCTGTTTCTGTAGCTGCTGTACTAGTGTACTCAGCACCAGTACACTTATCTAGCATTATTTTTTTTCTTATTTTTATACCTCATTTGAACGTTTATCAATTGAACGCAATTTTTTTCTTTGTCGTCATTATTATAATTCAGTTTATGGCGACCAGCAATGAATCAGAATGTAAGCCTTTTTTTTTTAACACAAATTGGATGATGAAACTAAAAAAAAAAAAAAAAGATGGACTGAGAAAACTATTATGACCGAAGGGACATCTGGAAGCCTTTATTGTTAGTACATGTTCAGGTAACAACATCCTATGGCAGAAACTTATGGGAAGGGAAGATTGACAACGCAAGTGTAACATTGTTGTGGCAGCGGCATGTGGAGAAAAGTGATCAAGTGGAGATGAAGTGTGTCGTCATATGGACATGAAGGGAGATCACATGGGAGGTGAAGGAAGGTCATGTTGGGGTGAGATGGTTTTGTAGGTTGCACTGAGCTTATTAGACTCTAACTAACCCTATCACGACTGTTCAGGGCCAAAGAGCTTTAGGGAGAAGGAAGGATGGACAGGATATGCTGGGAATTTTTGGACTGAAAGGAGGGGAGGGGTTAAGTGGAAGGGATGAGGTGGTCGTGTGAAGGATGGGGAGAGAGGTCGAGGAAGAATGAGTTGTTAATGAAATGTAAGGTCGTAAATTGAATAGAATGAGAAGGCTTGGGAAGACAGGCTGGGGTGTAGGGTCGTGGAAATGATGTAGGTTGAGGTCATTGGAAGGGAGGGAACGAGGGGTTATGGGAGGATTTGGGGTGAAGGGGTCGTGAAAGCCAAGGGATATGAGGTCGTGGGAGAGGGTAGAGAGAATAAGAGCAAGAGGAGAGTTAGGGTTGGGGTAGAACATTAGAGTAAAGGGAGACGATGGAAAAGTTAGTGATGATTATTGGGGAAGGGGAGATGGTGGGAGTTTTGGGATGAAGATAGTAAAAAAAAAATGTAATGTGTGGGGGTAAAAAGGGAGGTGGTGGGATTAGGAGATAAGGGTCTGGAATTGGAAAGGTGGGGGTGAGTAGAAGGATTATATAAAATAGGATTAGTGAAGTAGAATACGGAGGGATAGGATAGAGCAGGAAGGTGCATGGAGGGACTGAAGGGGATAAGAAAGTACGAAGGGGTTGGACTGAGAGGGAGAGGAAAGGGACATAAGGGAAAGGAAATCATCAGGGAGGGACTGGATAGAAAAAGGAAGGGATGGGACTTGAAGAGAAAGGAAGGGGAGGTACTATACACACAGGAAGTGGAGGTGGGAGGGGGTTGTGGCAGATGGGACAGGAAGTTGGGGACAAAAAGGGATGAGGTGAGGAGAGGAGAGGGGCCCTGAAAGGAGGAGGGAGGATATGAGGGATGGTCGGAGGGAGGGAGGAAGAAAGAAGGAAAATTGCGAGCTGGAGAGAGAGGAAAGGGCAGAGTGAAAAGTGAGTGAAAGAGGGAGGGAGTGAGAGAGGAAAGGTCAGAGTGAAAAGTGAGTGAAAGAGGGAGGGAGGGAGAGAGGAAAGGTCAAGAGTGAAAAGTGAATGAAAGAGGGAGGGAGGGAGAGAGGAAAGGGCAGAGTGAAAAGTGAGTGAAAGAGGGAGGGAGGGAGGGAGAGAGGAAAGGTCAGAGTGAAGTGGTGAGGAAAGGATAGAGGGAGGATGGGAATCTCAGAAGGGAGGAAAGAAAGGTCAGTGGGGGAAGGGTGAAAGGTCAGAGGGAGAGACGGAGGAAAGGAGGGTCGGGGGGAAGGGGAAAGGTCAGAGGGCAGGAAAGGAGGAGAAGAGTGAAGTTGGAAAGAAGGGAGTGGGGCAGGAAAAGGAGATTGGGAAGAGAAAATGTGGAAAAATGAAGGAGAATTGGCAGAGAGGAGTAAAAGGAGATGGGAAAGATCGGTCAGAAAAGGTCATACAAGGGGAAAGGGCGAGAGGGAGAGAGGTTTATGGGAGAAAATGAAAGGTTATGTGGGGTGGGTGTATGAAAAGAGGCGAGGTAGGTATAAAGGGATATTGAGGTGAGAGAAAGACGTGAGGGAGAGACGAGGGTGTGGAGGATTAAGGATTAGGGTGAAGGTGTATACTGTACTGTAGTAGTGAAATGGGATGGAACGGGGAGGGGATAGTGGGACGAATGGAGAAGAACGGGTCCCAAAGAATCACACAATACCATGTAAATATATATGAGCAAATTAATAGTAGTAGTAGTAGTAGTGGGCAGCTCCCCAATCTTACAGTTGCTTGCTGGTCCTGGGTTCGATTCCTGGGTGGGTAGCTTCCCCAGGAGATGCGTGTGTCGAGATATAATAGGGAATACTGAAAATGCGAAAAAGGGGAGGGAGAAACATAGAGAGAGGGACATAAAGAAGGTAGAGTGAGTGTAAAGGAAGATGGTGACAGACAGATAGGGAGAAACAAAGAGAGAGGAACAGAAAGTAGATAAGAGTTGGTGTGAAGAATAAGGGGGTGACAGATAGGGAGAAACATAGGGACAAAACGAAGATAGAGTAAGTGTAAAGGAAGGTATATAGTGACAGACAGGTGAAAGAAAGGAGCCATCTAGCCAGGGTGAAGGAGATAAGACCAAGCGATGGGGGAAAGGTTTGAGTAGCAGACAGGCAGGCAGGCAGGCAGGCAGGCAGACAGACGAGGAGAAAGGAAGGGGTCAGGGCGAAGGTCAGGAAAGAAGCAGGCAGGGTGTTATGAGTCAGCTCTTGTCAGTCTATATAGGTCAAGTCAGGGCAGGTCAGGTTAGGTTGGAGTAGACGTCGAAGATGACTACAGGTCTCATCAGTTTTATTTATTCATGGTTGGAGAGTTGGGTCGAGTTGTTTACATGTTACGTCACTCGCGTCGTCTTCATCTTCGACATCATCATCATCATCATCGAGTACGTTGTCATAGTTATTAGATCAGGTAATTTAGTTTGGAGAAAATGGAAAGGCAGAGACGAGGTGAAGTGAGGTGTGGGGGTCAGGTCAGAGGGTCAGGTGAAGGTGTGTGTGTGTGTGTGTGCTGAGTAGGGTCATGTTGGGATGTGAAGAGTGGATGTATGGGAGAGTTGGTGGGTGGGTGGGTTGTGACTGAGGTGTGAGAGAGAGGAAGGGTAGGTTGGTAGGTTATAACTGAGGTGTGAGAAAGTGTAAGGGTGGGTTGGTGGGTTGGGACTGAGGTGTTGGAGAGTGTAAGGGTGGGTTAGTGGGTTGGGACTAAGGTGTGAGAGAGAGGAAGGGTGGGTAGGAAGGTTGTCGTGATGCTAAAATAATTGGGTATTAGGCTTATAACGTCTGCTGTTCATTTATATAATTTACACCACAATTGCTTAGAAAATAATTAAGACAACTGTATGTTTTTGAAGGAAGGAAGGAGGGGTGTTAGAATGGGGTTGGGGTGGGGGGGGGGAAGAGGTTAGAGAAAAAGGAGGGGTATGAAAGCGGGGGGGGGGGGAGTAAAATGAGAGGGGGAGGAGAATAAGGGGGGGGGACACATTTTTGAAGACATGGATGAGTTAGTGGAGAGGAAGAAGGGATATAATGAGGGGGGAGTAAAGGGGGGTGGTGGGGGGGGGGGGTATAAGAGGGAATTACACATTTTGAAGACTAGAAAAATTTGGGATGAGTGATATGTCTCGGAAAGTGAGAGAGAGAGAGAGAGAGAGAGAGAGAGAGAGAGAGAGAGAGAGAGAGAGAGAGAGAGAGAGGAGAGAGAGAGAGAGGAGATTGTATATAGATGAGGAACGGGGAGGGAAGAGATAAAAAGAGAGAGAGAGAGAGAGATTCTGGATGAAAGGAAGGAAGAAGAGTAAAAGAGGAAGAGGAAACATTACGAAGAAGGAGAAGAGTGATGGGATGGAGGGGCGAAGACTGAATCAAAGACATGGAAACGTTATGAAGAAAATTATGAGAGAGAGAGAGAGAGAGAGAGAGAGAGAGAGAGAGAGAGAGAGAAGAGAGAGAGAGAGAGAGAGAGAGAGAGAGAGATGAAGGAAAACATTGAGTCGGAGAAACAGTGATCATGATAATAATAAAAACAAATAATTGACATATCCTCTCACGCCACTCTTTTTTTTTTTTTTTGAGAGAGAGAGAATTTCCATGAGATAAAAATAGAGTAATATAGTTTATTGTCCACCGTTTGTCTACTACGGTATACGACCCTCTCTTTAAAGACACATGACACCAGAGAGAGAGAGAGAGAGAGAGAGAGAGAGAGAGAGAGAGAGAGAGAGAGAGAGAGAGCCTGCAAACTGGACCAAGGTGTAAAATTTTGACACACACACACACACACACACACGTTAGACAAACAGTAATAATATACTTTCTTTCTCTTTGTTTTCACTAATAGTTTGTTGAATAGAGGACAGACGATATATTATACTCCTAAATTACCAGTATAAACTCCAGCGGATTCCCATATTTTAATTATTTTGTGTGTTGGCGAAGTTGTGGATAATTAATACACTTTGGGTACATGAGATTCTCCTCGGTTCCTCCATCATATGCCAGGAAACACGACCGGGTGAAAGAGAAGAGCAAAAAAAGGGTGAATGAGAGGGGCAAAAGGGAAAGAGAAAGGGGTTTTAAGGGAGGATTCTGCTGTTGGCAAATTGGAATGCTATTGATTCCTCCAAACTATGATGCCAGGAAAACAGACGACCCAGTTTTACTAATAGAGGATGTGTTTCGTGGCATACTTTGGAGGAATCACCTTACCAATTAACAGATACCTCCCTTAATTAAACAGATAATGGTGGTCTGTTGCTAATCTGTTGTTAATCTGGTCCTGTTTCCTGGCGAACTTTGGAGGAATAAAGACTCTCTATTGTATCAAAAGTGTATTACCCCCCCCCCCCGCCCCCCCCCCTCCCCTTAAAGAATACAAATATGAGGGAGATAGAAGAATAGATGTAGTATAGGAGTTGCTGAAAGGGAAGGAACGAACGAAACGAGTGGTATAGAAGTAATGCAGGGAAAAATGGAGTTGGAGAATAGAAAAAAAAAAAATATATGAAATAAAAAACTCAACAGCGAGGAAATATAAAAGAGAGAGAGAGAGAGAGAGAGAGAGAGAGAGAGAGAGAGAGAGAGAGAGAGAGAGAGAGAGAGAGAGAGAGAGAGAGAGAGAGAGAGAGAGAGAGAGAGGAGAGAGAGAGAGAACAGTGTCGAGGAGAAAAATGCCGAGAATAAAAATGCCGAGTGAAAAATTTCGGGAGAGAAAAATGTAAAGAGGAAAATGTGGTGAGGGAAAATGTCGAGAGAGAAATTTAGAGAGAAAAATGCAGAGAGGGAAAAGTGTGTCCCTAAAAATGGTGGTGGGGGGCAAAAATTGTAAAGAGAGATAAAAATGAGGAGGGAGAAAAAGACGAACGAGGAAGGAGGAAGATTAAAGAAAGAAAGAAAGAAAGAAAGAAAGGAAGGAAGGAAGGCGAGAGGAGGAGGAGGTGGTGGAAAATAAAGAGGAGAGAAAGAAAGATGGTGGTGGTGGTGGTGGAGAAAGAGAGATAGGACTGTCTTAAGACGCTGATGACAGGGGATGATGGAGAGGTGGTGGTGGTGGTGGTGGTGGTGTGGGGGAGAAGTGGTGGTGGTGGGAGGTGTTGATGTTGGTGGGGGAGAGAGAGAGAGAGAGGTACCGTACGTAATGGTGTGTGAGAAAGAAAAAAAATAGGTGTGTGAGAGAGAGAGAGAGAGAGAGAGAGAGAGAGAGGTTGTGGTATTGGTGGTGTTGGTGTTGGTGTGTGAGAAAGTAGAAAGGATAAGTAGGTTTTGTGTGTGTAAGAGAGGTTATGGTAGTGGTGGTAGTGTGTGAGAAACAAGTATAGTGGCAATGGTGTTGGTGTGTGAGAAAGAAAAATAAGCAGGTTTGTGTGTGAGAGAGAGAGAGAGAGAGAGAGAGAGAGAGAGAGAGAGAGGAGAGAGAGAGAGAGAGAGCGATTATGGTGTGTAGGTCAATTAACGTAGGTGAAAGGTGGTGGTGGTGGTGTGCGAGAGATAGATAGTGGTGATATATTATGAGAGAAGTGCATGGAGAGGTGTGTGAGGGAGGAGGAGGATGGCCAGAAATGTATATATATAAGAGAGATGGAGAGTGTGTGACAGAGGTGGTTGGTTTTGGTGTAAGGGGAGATGTTTTGATGTTGTGTGAAGGAGAGGTATGAGCGAGTGTTAGTTAGAGGTGTGAGCGAGTGTTAGTTAGAGGTGTGAGCGAGAAATTAAGTAAGTGTTAGAGTTAGTGGCATGTCTTATGGCTACAAATGCGAAATGAGATGAAGATGGAAAGGGAGCAGAGAGAGAGAGAGAGAGGGTCTAAAAAATAATAATAATGTGGGAAGAGAGGAAGGGAATGAATTAAGGTCTTGTGGGAAATGAAGTGATGAGTGAGGGGTGAAGAGGGAAGGATGGTGTCAGCGAGAGGGAGGGGGGAAGGAGGAAGTGCCAGATTGGGGGAGAAGGATGAGTGTCGAGGAGAGGGGTAGAGTGAGAGGGAAGGGTGTCAGCCAGAGAGGGAGGGAGAGTGGGAAGGAGGAAATGCCAGATTGTTGGGGGAGAAGGATGAGTGCCAAAGAGAGGGATAGAGTGAGAGGGAATGGTGGTGACAAGGGAGAGGGAAGAGTGTCAGCGAGAGAGGGAGGGAGAGTGGGAAGGAGGAAGATGCCAGATTGTTGGTGGAGAAGGATGAGTGCCAAAGAGAGGGATAAAAGAAGTGGCACCAGGGAAATAGAGAGGGGATATTACCAATGAGAGGGAGAGGGTATAGTAAGGGTTATAGATTGGAAAGGAGTGGGAAGGAATAGGAAGCAATATAATGGGAGTGGGAGGGTGGGGTTGGCTGTGGAATATAGGGAAGAGAGGGAACTTGTGGAGAGAGGGGGGGGGGTTGAAAAAGGAGAAAAAGAAAACGCGAAAGAAATGGAGGGAGAGGAGAGAGAGAGAGAGAGAAAGATATGTTTGGGGAGGAGGAAGAGAAAGAAATGGAGGAGGAGAAGAAAGAGAGAGAAATGGAGGGGGAGGAGGAAGAGAGAAATGGAGGGGGAGGAGGGAGAGAAAGAAAATGGAAGGGGAGGAGGAAGAGAAGAAAGAAGAGGATTGCAAAGAATTGTCAAACAGCAACATTCCGGTTGTCAACGAAGGAGAGAAAATAGAAGAAAAACAGAATGATGGAGTGTGTCAGAAAAGTTGGAGAGAGAGAGAGAGGAGAGAGAGAGAGAGAGAGAGAGAGAGAGAGAGAGAAAAGAGCAATTGAGGAGACAAGTTATGGAAAAACTCTGGCAATTTAAGAGAAAGGGAAGGAAGAAGGTAATGGACGAGAGAGAGAGAGAGAGAGAGAGAGAGAGAGAGAGAGAGAGAGAGAGAGAGAGAGAGAGAGAGAGAGAAAAATGGATAGAAAGAAAAAGAGGATAGATGTCGGAGGTGGGGGGGGGGCAGAGGAGTAGGAGAAGGAGGGTAAGGAGTTTAGGATAAAGAAAGAGAGGGAAATATGGGAGATGTAAGAGAGATAAGGAGAAAGAAGGAAGGGAGGAAGAAAGGGTGTGGAAAGGAAAAGGTGGAGGAGAGGGATGAGAGAGAAAGGGAAAGAAGGGAGGGAGGAAGAAGGGAAAGGAGAGAAG
>JAWQEG010007126.1:0-21473 GCA_033782935.1 Petrolisthes cinctipes
ATAATCCACCATTAATTAACGCCTGTTCAGTTTATTATTTCGGAAAATAATTTGTTGCTTGAAAATTTATTGCGAAGTTCAGTTTGATGTAGGATAATTTGCAATGTTTTTATTAGTCTTGGTTGGAATGGAATGTGATATTAAAATTACTTGGAACTGAGGTTTCATTAATTGACACATCAAGTGTCTAAAATTGTTTAATGACATATAATGGAGAGAGAGAGATTCCAGAAAACAAGCCAATCCTATTAGAATTGTTCTTATAGACATAGTTTGCAAGTAATCAATTCGTGTCCAGTAAGCAGATAACAATAACTACTTCTCTCTCTCTCTCTCTCTCTCTCTCTCTCTCTCTCCTCTTCAACAGTATAAATTCGACACCATCAATGAAGGATTTTGATTCCCTCCACCTCCCTGCCGCTTTACCTGACCTGACATGACCCCCCTTGACCTAAACCTAACCTGACATTGGCCCGCCCCCCACCCCCCCCCCCCCCCTGCAGTAAACCTCTCGACCTGTAACCTCTCGTTCCATCCCCCCACCCCCAGGCACTTTTACGGCTTATTATCTCTTTGTGTACAGCCTTTATTCTCCCCTTTTTCTCTCCCATCGTTTGTGCTGGTTCTCCTACTTTTACACCTCTCTCTCTCCTCTCTCTCCTCTCATCTCTCTCTCTCCTCCTCTCTCTCTCTCTCTCTCTCTCTCTCTCTCTCTTGTCAGAAGTCCTTTTAATGTTTTGCGAGTCAGCAGTTCCTTCTCCACTTTTTATCAAGCCTGTCATTTTCCTCTCTCTCTCTCTCTCTCTCTCTCTCTCTCTCTCTCTCTCTACAAACAAGCACACTTTACACACTCACAGATACTAAACACACACACACACGCACTCATACACACAACACACCCAAACCTATATACACACTCACTGATGCAACAAACACACACACACACACATACTACACACAGACCCAGACACACACATGCACACTACACACCCCCAGGGGACCCCGAGGTGTTCGCAGCTGGGACGTTTCCGACCACAGACACGGAAAAAAGGCCTCGGGTAAAAATAAGAGTCATGCAGAGAGAAGGGGGGAAAATGGGAAGGGAAAATATAGGTGTCATGCAGAGGGGAAATGGAAGCCGTGTTGATGGTGAATAGGAAGGGGAAGTGAGGTGGTAAATGGAAGGGGTACATGGGAAAAAATATATATAGGTCATGCAAAGGGGGGGGGAGAAAGGAGGTCGTGCAGAATGGGGAAAAATAGGAATATACATTATAGTTGATGAATTAGAAGGAATGGAAGTTGTACTGATGGTGATTAGGGATGGATTATAGGTGGTGATGGTGGTAAATAAAGATGGGGAAATGGGGGAAATATAGATCAAATAAAGACGGGAAATGGTGGGGAAGAAAAAGGGGAGGGAAATGGAGTCGTGCAGAAGGGGGGGGGGAAATAGGAAGAGTAAATAGGTGTCAGTGTGGAAATAGAAACCTTGTTGATGGTAAGTAAGTAGGAGGAAAAACAGAGGGGGAAATCTGGGTCATGTAGAAGGTAAATGGAAGTCAAGTAGAGAAAATAAACAGAAAGATAGGAGTCATGGAGAGGTTAAAGACAAGGAAAAAAGAGGAGAGATAGATGTCATGCAGAGGTGAAAATATGAAAGTAGAGATGAATAAACCAAGAGTGAATTCGGTGCAAATATCAAGATGAGATGTTAGGCCTTGAAATTACACGTGAAAATAATATAATCAATGAGGCGAGAAAAAAGGGTGAAGATTATATATTGTGTTTTATGGTGTGAATGAAGAAAGGCGAGAGGAAAACAGATGAAACACATAGGGATGCAATGGAAAATAACGGATGATAGGAATTGTGCAGTGGTTTGAAAATAATATAAATATGATATGTAATTAAAAGAGGGAAAATTGGGATCATGCGGAGATGAATATATGGAAGAAGAGACGAAAAATATAAATAGGGATGCTGAGAGGATCTATGCTTATTTTAATGTGAAAAGAAATAGGACAAGCATGAGTTAGTCAAATGGAAAATAAAGGAGATAAGTTTTTTAGGTGTAATGTATAACAAAAGAAACAAAACAGCATGGCTACGAAATGGAGAATAATAAATAAATCAGATATGTGGAGAGGAAAAGTGAAGAGGACAACAAGGAGACTTATGATAAACATTTCTGTAATAAAAAAAATTGAATATTTGTGTTTAGGGATAGGATTGTAAAGAAATATTGACATTATAATTTGAGTAAACAATTTTATAACGAGAATAAGACATAGAATAATTACACGTAAAGGAGTTTTTTTATGCTTTAACAAAATAACTATAGTAAAAAGCAGTTTGCAATCATTATTCAATGCACCAAAAGAATACGTAGGAAAAATGAGAAAGACAGAATCATGTGAAAAAGAAACTATGAAGAAAAAAAGCGAAAAAGGATATGAAAAACGTGCTCTCTCTCTCTCTCTCTCTCTCTCTCTCTCTCTCTCTCTCTCTCTCTCTCTCTCTCTCTCTCCCCGGTATTTTTCTGTCTGCTTGTTTTTCTCACTATCCAGGCTCTAATTTTTCTTTCTGCTTCCCTCCTCCCCCATATTTTTTTCCTTTCCACAGATTACTCCCATTATTTCTTTTCTCTTCCATCTTTCTCTCGGGAAATTCCGTCCTCCTTCTCCTAAGTCTCCTTTATCACTTGGTCTCACCTTTCCCCCCTTTCCTCTCTTCTTCCTTTTTCCTTTTACCATCATCACCTCCCCCCTTCCCTTTATTATCTCTCCCTTTCTTCAACTTATCTTTCCTTCCACTTACAATATGATTTTTTCTATTTTTAGTTTATATTTCTCTTTTCCCATTCTCACTCATTTCTCCCTCCCTTTTCTCTCTCATTTCTTTTTCTCGCCATTCTAATCACCATAATCTTTTTCCCTGTGTATTTTCCCTCCCTATCCTAAATTTTCATCTTGTCTCACCAACCCATTTCTCTCCAACGATAATTTTCTCTCCCCCTCACTCAATATTTCTTTCCTCTTCATAGGTTCCCTCTTCCTTTTCTTTTCCATCCTATTTCCTCTCCCCACCCATTATTCCTCTACATCCCATTTCCTCGCTCAACCTGTTTCTCTTTCCTACCCATTATACCCACCCCATTTCTCTCCCCACCTCCCATTTTTCCTCACCCAACACCCATTTTCCCCTCCCCCCAACACATCTTCCCTCCCCCAACACATCTTCCCTCCCCCAACACCCATTTTTTTTCCCAAACACATTTTCTCTCCACCACACATTTTCCCTTCCCCCACTTCCCATTTCCCCTCCCCACTACCCATTTTCTCTCCCCCACCACCCGATTTCCCTCCCCTCCATTTCCTCCCCAACACCTATTTTCTCTCCCCACCACACATATTCCCTCCTCTTCCTCCTCCTCTTCCCCCTGACATGACGGTGCGGGGCGTTTCCCCAAAAATTCGCTGGGTTTTGCACCAACACACTAACGAGGGACAAGATTTTACCTGTCTGATTTCTCCTTTTTTTCGTACCCTGGCCTTCCCTCCACCCCTCTAGTCAGTCTCTCTCTCTCTCTCTCTCCTCTCTCTCTCTCTCTCTCTCTCTCTCTCTCTCTCTCTCTCTCTCTCTCTCTCTCTCTCTCTCTCTCTCTCTCCTCTCTCTCTCTCTCTCTCTCTCTCTCTCTCTCTCTCTCTCTCTCTCTCTCTCTCTCTCTCCTGTACCCATCCATCCATTCTCTCTTTCACTATACTCCTTCCCATCCACCTCTTTCAGGGGTAATCTCTTATTGACAAAATAGAGGTCTTCTTTTTCCACAAAACTGTGCATTAAAACAAGATTTCCCCTATTATTATACTCGGGTGATAGTTCGTTTCCTGGCATTGTTTGGAGGAACCAGTTGCCAGTTGTCCTCCAATTAACCAACAACAGATTCTCCCTTTAATCATCTGCCGACACGTTTGTCAAGTTTTCCTGCAAAACTCCAGACGAGTTTTTTATCTCCTAGGGAAGCATTACCAATGGCCAAGGTTTCATAATAAACTGTTCCAATCAAACTATACAATATGTTATAAAAGGTCAAGACTTAAGATAGCAATTACATTTGGACTAATGGTAGACGATTCAGAATGTCACAAGCCGTCCTCTGTCGTCTAAGGATTAACTTAAAGGGTATATAATATATTTGGGCAAATTGGAGTGTTACTAATTCCTCGAAACTGTTCCAGAAAACAAACCACCTTGACTCCATTCCTTGACTCCATTCCTTCTCTCCCCCTTCATGTCTTTCCTCATTCCTCTCTACACTTCACTAGGCTTCCAGTTCCAGATGTCTCCAGGCTATGGTTTGGAGGAGAAAGAGGAGGAGGACGAGAGAGAGAGAAAGATACTATATATATATATACAGAGAGAGAGAGAGAGAGAGAGAGAGAGAGAGAGAGAGAGAGAGAGAGAGAGTGTGTGTGATGTCATGATGGACTGATTATTTTTCCGCAGCGATTAAGTTTCTCTGGTTATTGTCCCGTGGAAATGAGAGCGAGTGAGAGAGTGAGTGGGTTGCAAATGGGGAGTTGGAGATCGATAGGAAGGGGTTGAGTGGGGGTTTGGAGGAAGTTGTGATTTGGACAAAGATAGAAGAAATGAGGAGAGTAGAGAGAATATAAAAAGATTAGGATGGGCCAGGAAAGGAGGAAGAATATCATAAGAAAAGTATCGTTCTTCTTCTTGATACAAAATGACAACACGAATGAAAGGTTTGAAAACAGCCTTCCTAACACTGGTGTCCCTGCGATCAGTATGAAAAACACCGGATCACTTAGTAAGGAGAGCTAATTTTATTTAGTGTTTGTACATTTAAACTTTCAGTGATTTTTATTTCTAAGAACACACACACACACACACACACACACACACACACACACACACACACACACACACAATTTATTGAGTTTGCCAGCCCACACACGCATACAGAATGATTGTGTTTACCAGGACACACACACACACACACACACACACACACACACACACACACACACACACACAAGAAATGGGTCTACGTAAGGGTAAGGGAAGCTAATAAAAATCTCATTTAATACTCAGCTGGAGGTCCTTTTCTGAGATGAACCACAGTCACGACGATTGATTGATGGTGTTACAAATAGTGTGTGTGTGTGTGTGTGTGTGCGAAAGAGAGAGAGAGAGAGAGAATAAAAGTTGAAAATGAGGAAAAGGAACCGGCAAGGAGGGAAGAGGGTGAGAAGGAGTTAAAGATAGTGACAGAAACTTTAAACCTTCTCTCCGATTAACTTTCAACCCGACCTCTCTCTCTCTCTCTCTCTCTCTCTCTCTCTCTCTCTCTCTCTCTCTCTCTCTCTCTCTCTCTTGTCTGATATAACCCGCCTACATACATTTAGTCTTCTTTAACCTGACAAATTCTTTTTTTTTTACCTTGGTGCTCTGATAACATGCTGACCATATATGACCCAGAGTCCATTATATCTCTATCGTTGCTACCCACTTATCCACCTGCATCTCTGTCTCGCTACATCTTGACTTTATCTATCCATCTATCTATCTATCTGTCTACTTATCTACCTGGATTGCTTGCTGTCTATTTTGTCTATTCATCTGTTTAACAATTTGTGTTTCTGTTTATTCTTCTCAATTTCAATCTATTTAATCTACGGTACTTATCTATCTCTCTATTTATCCATATTTCTCTATCTACTCGCATTTATCAGCCTCCCTTTCTATTTACCAATCCTATCTATCTCTGTCTACCTACTCATCTGTCTATCTATATAAATCCGTCTTTCTATGTATCTATCTATCTACATTTTCCTCACTCAACCTCCTTAATTAAAGTTAGCCTACCCCTCAAACCATGTCCCCAGTATCTTCACCCTTTTATTTCATCCCCCTTTCTTCCTGCCTTCACACCTTCCATCCCAAACACCCCATTCCCTATCTTCCATCCCAAACACCCCATTCCCCATCTTCCATCCCAAACACCCCATTCCCCATCTTCCATCCCAAACACCCCATTCCCCATCTTCCATCCCAAACACCCCATTCCCCATCTTCCATCCCAAACACCCCATTCCCCATCTTCCATCCCAAACACCCCATTCCCCATCTTCCATCCCAAACACCCCATTCCTCACCTTCCATTCCCCATCTTCCATCCCAAACACCCCATTCCCCATCTTCCATCCCAAACACCCCATTCCCCATCTTCCATCCCAAACACCCCATTCCCCATCTTCCATCCCAAACACCCCATCTTCCATCCCAAACACCTCATCCCCCATCTTCCATCCCAAACACCTCATCCCCTATCTTCCATCCCAAACACCCCATTCCCCATCTTGCTGTCCCTTCATCCCCACTAATCCTTTGCCTATTCAACTTTATCCCACTCTCCCTCCCTAAATCTCCTTCCATACCTCCCCTCTTCTCCGCTGTCCCCCCCCCCCTCATCAACACCCTCCTCTCTGCCTCACACCATCAACTTTCTCCACCAATACACAGTCTCCCAATCTTTCCGTCTCTATTCCTCTCTCCTTTCACACTAAGAAGTCAACCAACCCACACCAAACCCACCTTCAACCCTCCCAACCCACCTTCAACCCTCCCCAACCCACTTTCAAATGACCCCAACCTATCCTCAAATCACCCCAACTCACCCTCAAATCACCCCAACCCACCTTCTAATCACCCAAACCCAACTTCTAATCACCCCAACCCATCCTCAAATCACCCCAACCCACCCTCAAATCACCACAACCCACCTTCTAATCACCCCAACCCACCTTCAAATAACCCCAACCAACCCTCAAATCACCCCAACCCACCTTCAACCCACCTTCAACCCACCTTCAACCCACCTTCAACCCACCCCAACCCACTTTCAACCCACCTTCAAATCACCCCAACCCACCTTCAAATAACCCCAACCCACCCTCAAATGACCCCAACCCACCCTCCAAATCACCCCACACCAACCAACCAACAAACCCCTCTCTTCTTCCGCTAGGTGCCGCCATCACCGACACTGTCTAACTCGCACTGATGGTCATATAATTAGCAAGGTAGCGCGCCTAATGAGGACTTGCCGAGCCTAATGAGGAGTTACGGGCCCTGATAATGACGTTGGAGAGCCACACTGGTGATGACCTAAGATTGTCTGTCTGTACCCCTCCCTTCTCCTCGCGTGCTGTGTCTCTCTTGGTGTGTGTGTGTGTGTGTGTGTTTCTTTCTTTCTGTTTTGCTCATTCTGTCATGCTTCCCTGTCCCATTCTTCTGCCTGTGTGTGTGTGTGTGTGTGTGTGTGTGTGTGTGTGTGTGTGTGTGTGTGTGTGTGTGTGTGTGTGTGTGTGTGTGTGTGTGTGTGTGTGTATCTTCTACCTGTGTGGGGGGGATTTGATTGGGGATAGTGGGGGTATTGTGAGTATATAGAGATTGATTGGAGAATTATGCTTTAATGAGGGAAGAAAATGTATGGTTGGTGTGGTGAATTAGTAAGAGTATGGTTCATGGTATAGGGGGTATGATGGGGGCATGGTAAGGCGTGGTTAGGGTGTGGTCTAGTTTGGTAGGGATATTTTCATGGGGTAGGGGAGGTATGGGGGGTTTGGCGACTGGACTGTAGGGGGGGGAGGGGGTACTAGGGATCTCTATGTTTTAAGAGAAGTAACTTTTAAGAGGGAGTTTTAAATTGAGGTAGAATGTAATATGGGAGTTGTTTTTTTAATGTTAGGTAATCAGTCTCATCTTTGATCCATCAATGCCAGCAAAAAATATAATTGCCTACATTTACATATCCAGAGTACATCAGTCTCTTGGGAAAATTCTACATGTAGATTACCGATCACTTTGTTCGAGATGCCTGAAACCCAGACCGGACGGGTTTTCCTGTGGACATAAAATCATCGGGCGTTAGGGATAAACATAATTTTTTTTTTTTTCAAGTTGTTTGCTGTAATAATTTTTGGGTTTCTTAATAATGTTTTACCACTGGACGATACGAGTATATACTTCCATGAAATATCGACGATCATGGTCTTCACTGTCATCATCATTAATTAAGGGTGTAGTATACTTTTGGTACATTGGAGCGCCTTGATTCCTCCATAGTATGCCAGGAAACACGACCAGACATGCAAGATTAATGGTATCCTGTTGCTTGGATTTTTTGGGGGGAATAATTTACTCCAGATTTACCAACACTGTATTATCCCCTCAAGAAAACTGTGCAGCCACTAGCCATAATAAAAAAAGTATCCGTGAGGTGTATTTCGAGGAGTATGATGGTGTATTAACCGAACTCTAACAATTTTATAACTGGAGAAGCGATATAATTATTTTCACTGGGATGTCAGATGATTCGAAACTTCAACAACAAGACCTGGATACTTTTTATGGCTCGTGACTGTACATACACACACCCCATCCCATCCCATCCCATCCCATCACAAGAGTACACCCGATCCCATATACTCCACCCAATGAATGGCTCGTGTTTCAGAATCTAGCCACTCTATCCGGAGTTTTAAACCGTGGAAGAATGTAATCAAGGGCGTAGTGTTTATAATGTTGTGTAATCAGTCTCATCTGGGATACTTACATGTTGGCAAAAAAGCATAATAGCATTCATTTGCATATGCAGAGTACGTCGGTCTACAAAGGAAATTTTATGATCAGATTACTGGCCACTTGCCTTGGTTCGAGATGATGCCTAGGAGGGGACAGCGGGTTATACGATCTGCCTATTCAAACCTAATGTAAGTGGATGTTACTTTTATTTTGCCAATCCGATTATGGACCGCAAATATAAATTAATATAGATACCGTATGTATAGACGTAAATGAATGTAAGATAGATACATGAATAATTAAATCTATAAATGAAGAAATTCAGAGATAAATTAATGCATAAATAATATATATCCAAAAATAAATGTTCCAAGAATGCCTAAACCCGAACCCAATCCCTTCACCCGATGGTCGTATTTCAGTGATGACAAACCCGGCCCGATGGACTGGAAATACGACCCTAAGAGAGTGGTCATCGCACCCCACCCCACCCCCGCCCCCGCCCCCTCCTTCCCCCCTCCCCCCCCCTGAGTTAGAGGAGTCGAGAGAACAGAAACGATAATAATGTCCAGTCACGAGCAAATGTACTACACGATATGAATCCAAGTGGGCCATTCGATCAAACCTTTCACACTAACATTACTTATTAAGCAATTTGTTATTTTTTGTTTAATATGCTATAATTTTTAGTAATTATTCTCGTGTTTTATATTTTTGGGTACCTTTTTTAATTTGTACTACTTGAGATTTACTAGTAACTAAGGGCTTTAAAACGTGGTACAAATATTTTTCAATTTATCAGACTATTTATGGGTATTCACACTCTATATATTTAAGACGGTAATGACCTTCTACTTTACATCGCCTGGGGAAACAATTTTGTAGTTACTTTATCATGGTGATGAAAATGCATCGATTCCTTTCTAAATAGTGTGACCTGTACTGTACATGTTTCACGGACATTCCAGTGTTTACATTTTCCAGATAAGTACCCATTTGTGTTATTTGTCTTGGATTGCATTACATTTACCAAACAAGCCAAGAAATGTTAAGAGGGAACACACATTTTCGTCAGGTTTAAAAATTAATCAATCAATAAATCAATATAACACATTATAATCAATCAATAAAACACATTTAGTAAGTGCAATTCATCCCATTTCTCACGATGATGTATTGTGTTGCATTGCATACTGATCAAGCAAGAACTTAACACGGTATTTTTTTTTTTTTTATTAATGGGCTTAGCCTAGATATTTGTATAACAATATATTGTAATATGTAAAAGATGGCAAATGTTCAAGTATATTATTACTTATTTACCTACTGTGTCCTTCTGTGTTATGCATGCAAATAATAGCATAATGTCAGGGTGCAAATAGGATGACTGGTGGTAAAACTACTTAATATGTCCCGGCACAGCTGGATTATGTTGATTGCTACTGTGTGTGTAATAATTGTTTGGACGTGTGTGTGTGTGTGTGTGTGTGTGTGTGTGTGTGTGTGTGTAATAATAATAATTGTTTGGACGTGTGTGCGTTTGTGTGCGTGCATGTTTGAGGATATTTGCCTGTGTATCCTATGTAACATGTATACGTATGTGCATATGTCTGTATATAATTGTGTACATTCGTGTGTGTGTGGTCTCATCAGTGTAGGAGACTGACACAGGGAACAGTCATAAGTGTTGTGTTGGGTCTAATGGGGATAGAAGAGGAGTGGTAATGGTGTGATGCTGTGAGGTGAGACTGTGGTAAATTGGGTGTACAAGGGTGTAGTGGGTGAGTATGTGTTAAAGCGTGTGGTAGAAGTGTGTATTGAAATGTATCTTATGGTGTGGTTGAAGTGTGTATTGAAATGTATCTTATGGTGTGGTAGAAGAGTGTATCTTTAATGGTGAAAAAAAAAAAAAAATAATTTTAATGAATATGGATAAGTGTGATAATACATGAACATAAATATAAAAAATCTTGACTAAATTTATAGGACTTTCAATCGAGAAAAAAGTACAGATAAATGTGGATAATAATGTGTGTGCATATGAATGAGTATGAATAAGCATGGGTGTGACTGGATGAGGATGGATTATAATGACTTTACATACAGATGAGTGTGTGTATGAATGAGTAAGGGGTATGGACGAGGGAGAGAAAAAAAACCCATTGGTCTCAGTAGGGGGTATGGGTGGAGACAATGTAAACATGGACATAATGAAGCCGGAGGAATGGGTGTACGAATGGGTGTGGGCAGATGCTGGGTGCGTTAGCCGTGTAGAGGGGGACAGGTGCGGGTGTGTGTGTGTGTGTGTGTGTAGGTGCGTGGGTGGAGACGAGACAGGTGTGTGTAAAAGTGACAGATAAGCGTTGGGTAAAGGTGTAGCTGGGACGTGTGTGTGTGTGTGTGTGTGTGTGTGTGTGTGTGTGTGTGTGTGTGTGTGTGTGTGTGAACAGTTGTAAAAACATATAATTAAATATGAACACTTCAAATGCGAAACATGTAAACTGACATAAACAGATGCAAACGACACAGATATACAAACAGACATATACAAATTAAAACAAATGCAGATGAAACAGGTGCAGGTAAAAACAGGTGCTGGTATGGAAGCACCTGTTAATGAGCACAGCCGCCCTAAGAGAAAGCAAGAGAGGAGGAACTGACAAGGAGAAAGCTGGGTAGGGGGAGGAGAGGGGTTAGGGAAGGTGAGTAAGGGCAAGCAAGGTGGGTGGTGGGTGGTGAGTCAGGGTGTGAGGGAGGGGTGTTGGGAGGTGAATAACAGTCTCGGGGAAAGCATGAGTATAGAAGTGAGGAGGAGGAAAGTAAATTGAAGGTAAATAGGAAACAAAGTGAGTATGGAGAGAGATACAGGTAGGAAATAGGAAATGGACAGATGTAGCCTACCAAGGTGTGAGGATGAAGTAATGGATTGGAGAGGACGTAGGAAGAGAACGGTAGAGATGGACAGGAGGCAGAAGATAAGAGCATCGATAAGACCAATTACAAGGACAGGGACAAGGGCATATATAGATACTTGAGCAGGGCAGGGCAGGGCAGGGCAGGGCAGGGCAGGGCAGGAGAGGGGTGAGAGACACAGGTAAGGAGCAGGTAAGGGGCAGGAGTAAGGGCAAGTGGAGGTAATCAAGCGTGTGTGCCGAGATTAGTGCATTTGTCGCGGCTTCTAGCCGCTTAAATTGTATTTATTGGTTTGTGAAACCAGTACAGCTGGTTGCTATAGAATAGGCCCCTTCACAAGCCCAGGCCCCGTGTAGGCATAATCTGGGTTGGAAGGGTCAATTCCGTGACGTTCATCAGAAGTAAATAAAATTCAAATCTGGCGCTGTACTGATAGTGGAGCCACCTGGTGGTGGTGAGGTGAGGTATTAAGCCCCTCCTCCGCTGAATACCGCTCGTCCACTCCAATGAGAAAGAAGTGAGTGCCTGCCGCATCGGGAGGTGGGTGGGACAGTAGAAGCTGTACTGGTTTCACAAACCAATAAATACAATTTAAGCGGCTAGAAGCCGCGACAAATGCAATATTATTGGTATAGTGAAACCAGTACAGCTGGTTGCTAAGCATGCGATGCGGTAGGTGGGAGGTGAGGTGGAGGCAATCACGTGCTAGTTAAGAGTGGTTGAGAGCGGAGGGCAGGAAAGGTAACCGAGCCCGGTGAGGAAGCAGCTAACGCCCCTCCCGACACTGGCTAGGTGAATAGCCGTGGTGGGGGAGAAGTAGCTTATACCATATAACCGTAGACCATTCTGTTATAGATCAGAATTGTTACACATAAAGTCTTTATAGGTAGACTCGAGGGTTCGGGCCTAGGAGAGGAGGGGGGGAGGTGCCCATGGCAACCCCCCCCCCTCCCCCCCCCCCTTATTCAAGTCTTCTGAGTTAGGGCTATGGCCCTCGCTCAGGTAATGTGATCCCGAGGGGATGAAGGAGGACACTAGGATCCAGATATCTTGTGTAATAATATCTCCTGTCACTCATCGTAGTAAAGTAATTGTTTGGAAAATAAATACACAAGAATTCCGTAACAATGTGATTTATTTTAGTATATACCGTAGACTATTCTGTTATAGACCAGAATTGTTAACCAACTAAAGTCTATATAGGCAGACTCGAGGGGTCAGGTACAGGAGAGGGGGTGCCCCCGGCCCCCCCCCCACCCCCCCCCCCCTTTGTTATTAAAGTCCTCTGAGCTAGGGCTATGGACCCGGCTCAGGTCATGCGATCCCGAGAGGATGAAGGAGGACACAAGGATGCAGTAATCCTGTGTTTAATATATATATCCAGTCACCCATCCGATTGACCTAGGGAAAAGAGGGTTACCGGACCTAGAGTTGTAGAAGAGGTGGTCCGGAGAAGCCCCTCTCGTTGCCTCCACGTATGTAGAAACGCGTGGACTGGCCAGAGGGGGTGGAAACTTCCAGCCCTCAGGGACGAGGGTACTGCGAGAGGGCCAATCCTGTCGTCAGCCTGCTCGTTCTTAGCCAGGAAAGCGGGAGAGGGGGGGATAGTTAAAGAAGTAAGGTTAGGGCTTACAGATGAAAAGGCTGTGTGACGGGTAAGGGCTGCCAACTGAGAGGCCCTGTACCCTGTAGCTAAGGCGAGCAGGAAGAGAGCTTTCTGGAGGAGGTGACAAACCCTCCAGAGGAACCCCTTAGAAGGTCAGGTAGGAAAAGGACGCAGTGAAGGGCCAGGAGGGAGTCTGGGCCCGCCATTCTCCAGGCCCTAGTCCCCGTGTTACGAAAGGAGGCAAGGGCGGGGGAGTTTTGGGTGCGGGCAGAGGCGGGTGTCTCCCGACACAGCTCAGCCCCGGGGCGGCACACACCGCGCGCCAAAGGGTCGTAACCCTTGGGCGTGAAGCAAGGTGCGTGAGGCGAACAGTGGAGGTGGCCGACCATCGTAAAGCGATTTCCCAAAGCTAGGGTGGTAGCTGCTGTGGAAGGGTTGTTACGCATATAATTTATTATCATTATATACGGACAACTTTCGGTTAAAACCAGAAAGTGTTACAAGTCGTAAGTCTTTAAAGACACCCTCGAGGGGATGGGCCAGGGGGTCGAGGACCCCCCCCCCCCCCCATTTTTGTTGTTAGGGTCCTCCGAACCTAGGCTATGGCCTAGGTTCGGGTAAAATATCCCGAGAGGAGAAAAGAAACCCCAAGATGTTCTAAACATGAGACTGTACAGAATGGAGATGACGTAAGGGATGTCTGGTGACAGAAGGTAAGTCGTCCGACCTTTTCCATTCGGGCGTACCCTCCCCCTTTTCTGTCTCCCACGGGGACCCTGTGGTAAGGTGGGCGGAGTCCCCATTGCAACCCAGGGGGTGAGGGAGAGCGAGTGGAACAGATACCTCGTCTTGAAGGATGAGGTGGATGTCCCGCCCCCCCCCCCCAGATCCCGTACCCGCTCCCCGCGGGGACTCGGATAGAGCAGGTCCAGGAACGGGTCCCGCCGCCTCCACCATGGTAGGTGGGGAAGGGCGCGTGGCCTACGGACAAACCAAAAGGTTCGTCCGCTTCCCGCTTCACTAGCCCGTCGTGCCTCCTCACCCAAACCTCTGGTTGAGAAGGATCGGGAGACTACGCACCCGTCTGACCTCCTCTGAAGAGTGAGTTCAGGACGAAGGAAGAAAGGCCCAAGAGTAGGGAAGGTACCCGTCGTCCACAGGATGAGGCGACGGGAAAGGGGGAGGAGAGGCAGCCAGCTCCTCCGCCAGGGTGCCCCCCGGGGACTCGAGACCCAGAGAGATTGGGGGAACGGGAACGGCTCCAAAATCCCCAGGTGGACTCGAGTCCCCTACCGGCGACGCGGCAGGGAAGGTGAGAAGGGCGGGTTCAGGAACGGGTACCGTTGCAATAGTGGGGCTGTGGGGTGGCACATAATCGGTCGGCTCCCCCACTAGGGAATGAGGCGAACCTTAAATCTCACGAGGCTGTCTGGGACAGTGTCGAGAGTGTAACGCCAGGACCGTCCTGAGCACTAATACAAGGCATCGACCAGGGAAAGCTGAAGCCCCAATATCCCCTCGCCCCCATCCCCTAAGTGGAATGCGTGCGACGAAAGGTTAAGGACGTAGTTAAGAAGCCCCCATTGAGTGAGTATGGTGTACAAGACACAAATCTTGCTGCTCCATGTCCCCCTGTTATGGGGATACAAAACAGGTGATCCGAGGCGAGGACTAGGGTAGCTGTAATATCATCCTTGAGAGCTTGGACCTGACACCAAGAGTGACATGTGCAGCTTGGTAGGACGGTAGGCAACAACCGGAGCCGTATAGTTAATCAATGGTTTGTTCGAATTTGGTAAGGACCACCGAGAGGTGAGGAACTACTTTGAAAACCTTCCAACCAAGCAGAACAGAAGACTGGTAGGTCAAGCAGTTACCTGTGGGAAAATATGGGGGACCCACAGTTGCCCCACCGCTGGAAGACATACCTCCATTGAAAACCTACGTCAGCACAGGGTAGGGTGTCTCGTTCTTGGTAAAGAATGATTCACGTTTCGGAGAACCCTGGTGACCACCTGCGAATCATTACGGGAAAAGAGGGACGTAAAAACGTCACTGTCAGGGAGGCCAGTGACTGGAAAAACCTCCGAGTTTGAGTGTTGTTACAGTTCTGAGAAACGTTTTGAAACGTTATCGCATTCGCTCTCCTATTTCCCTCACGCGGCAAAGAGGCCGTGTGTTACAAACCCTCATGAACTAGCTGCCGTAGGCTGAGTCCCAGGTACCCCCTAGGCTGGGACCCCAGGTTCAGGTCCAGCTAGCCACTAGGTTCAGGTCCAGGTAGCCACTAGGTTCAGGTCCAGGTAGCCCCTAGGCTGAGGACCATGTCGCACTAGGTTGAGCCCCAGGTAGCGCCCTAGGTTGTGCATAGGTAGCGCCTTGGCTGAGCCCGAGGTAGCCCCTAGGTTGTGCACAGGTAGAACCTTGGCTGTGGTCGAAGCCTAGCTGGCTAGGTCCCAGCAGGCCTCTCAGTCAGTACCCTCCCGGGTTGTTGGTTGAGCGGGTCCTGCTATTGGTGCTAGGTTGTGCATAGGCAGCCCCTAGATAGTGGAGGAGACTGGCTGGCCAGGTCCTCGCAGGCTTGTCAGTCAGTACCCTACCGGGTCCTTGGCTGAGCGGGTCCTGCTCTTGGCCCTAGGATGTGCATGGGTAGAACCCTAGCTGGCCAGGTCTTAACAGGTTTATCAGTCGGGACCCTACCGGGTCCTTGGCTGAGTGGGTCCTGTTGTTGGCACTAGGTCGTGCATGGGTAGCACCCTAGGCTGTAGTAGGAGCCTAGCTAGTTAGGTCCTAGCAGGCTTGCCCGTTAGTACCCCCCCGGGTCCTGGGCTGAAAAGGTCCTGTTCTTGGCACTAGGTTGTGCCTGGGTAGCCCCCTAGCTGGCCAGGTCCTAGCAGGTTTGACAGTTAGTACCCTACCGGGTCCTTGGCTGAGAGGGACCTGCTCTTTGGTACTAGGTTGTGCATGGGTAGGTCCCTCGGCTGTGGTCGGAGCCTAGTTGGCAGGGACCTGCAGGTTCGTCAGTCGGTACCCACCGGGTCCTTAGCTGAGGAGGACCTGCATTTGGTGCTACACTTGCTCCCTCGGGAGCGGCTCTTTGAGCGCGTCCGCGTGGGAGAAGGAGCCTTTCCTTGCTGGGCCCTGGTACCTGGGAGGTGACCAGGGGTGCAGCCCGACGGTCTGACCCCCCCCTGCTGAGGTGGAAACCTCGGGGGGGTTATCAGAGCCGACTAAAGGAAAGAGAGGAGGCCTCTCGGGGTGCTAGGGACCCGAAACCCTGTGGACCTGAGGGCGAGACCTCCTCCTGGACTCGTGCTTGCACCCCCGAGAGCGGCTCGAGGAGCTCGCCCATGGGGGAGACGAAGCAGCTTCCCTGCTGGGTCCTGGTACCGGTCAGGTAGCCAGGGGGGCCAGCGTGGTGGTCTGGCTCGCTTCCGGGAATGGTGGGAAACCATGGAAGGGAGGCACAGAACCATCCAGGGAAGGCGATGGGGACTCGGAGGAGTGCTAGGAGTTAGATCCTCTGTGACCTCGAGAGGCACGTAGCAGGAACGTACTCCTGGGAGTGCAGAAGCATGTGCGGGGTGAACAGTGGTGATGCACGTCGAGGAACAACCTCACGGTGCAGCCAGAAGAAGCACACAAGGCACAAGTGGACTGCGGGAGAAAAAAGGGGGTTAACACGTGAACCCACGTGTACACACATGGAAAAACACAAAACACCCCGAGGGAGGAAAACACTAACTCCCAAGGCAAAACACTAAACCACACATACTCACCCCCACACTGCTGGGGAAAAACCCCGCAAACACGGTCCCCAAAAGCCGAGAGTAGACCCTAGGAAACCCAAGGGGGGAGAGGGTTTAAAAGGAGGGACTTTTACTCTACCAGAAAGTAATAAGCTTCTCTTACCCCCAATAAGGGCAAGCACAAAGTAAGAGTTATGTAAGAAGAAAGATAGAAAGTCTTACTACCCTACCGCATAACTATAAAAAACTGTACTGAAATGTGAGAAGGTACTGAATGTTGAAAAAACAGTACTGCACGAAGAAGAATGCTACAACGCAGACAAGAACAGTACAGTAGTAGCAAGAAGTCAAGCAGGTGTAGTGAGTAAAACGTTGCTTGGTAAGGCAGCTACAGAAGTGCAGGCAACATTATCAGAATAATATCCTAAGACACTAAAAGAGCTGACAAGGAAAAACACCAAAAAGGTGCAGAGGTCCCAAGACACAGAGTAGAAGGGACACGTGCAAAATAAAAAACCTCACTCCCCACAGGGTTAAAAAACCCCGAGGAGAAAAAACCCAAACAAGTACTCACCGCACACGGGGGAAGACAGTCACAGCGTGAGCGCACACACCAATCAACACACACACGGGGAAAATCCCCACACAAGGGGCTAAACACGCACACGTGTTCGCACCATGTGCAGAGAAAACCACAACATACAGCCTTCCACACTACACACCAAAGGGTCGCAAGCCTAGGGGGTGAAGCAGGGTGCGTGGGGCGAACGATGCTGGTGGCCAGACTGCGGGAGAAAAACTCACAAAAAAGGGGTTAACACGTGAAGCCATGCGTACAAAGACACAAACAAAAATAATAGGACACGGGCAGAAGGGGATAGCAAGCCCCCTCGGACCCGGGAACGAACCCCAAACAAAAAACCCCACACGCACCAACCCGGGAAACCACCCCCCCCCTCCCCCGTGGGGGCTGAGAAAGAACCTCTGGTCTGCAGGCCCCAAAGGAGAGGCACAGACAGCCTGATGGGCAATTTCCAGGGTAACAAACAAACTGGGAAGACACCAGAAAAAACCCCAAAAATACGCTGGGAAGGGGAAACGAGAACCTGGCACAATCCTCGCTCCCCCCACCCCACGTAACACTAAACCACACTCGGGGGAAACAATGATAAGGGGCTAAGTAGTCCTACCCCCGCACCACGTGGGGAGGAAAGAGCCCCACGTGGGGAGGAAAAAACCTCGCTAACACCAAAAAACCCCGAGGAAAAATACACTAAATGACGTGTACTAGTGGCAGGAGGAAGGGAGGCAGGACAGGGAAGGGGAAAAAACCCCGAAAAGTAGCCCCCAACAAGCTAGCCTGAGAAGAAACACTCCAGGCTACAAATATTGGAAAAACACCCAAAATTAAATAAAAAACCCCGGCCTGGGAGAGGAGGAGAGAACCAGAGCACAATTCTCACTCCCCTTTACCGAGAGGGGACACATAATAATCGGGGAAGGCAAGAGGAAGGGCTGCAATGACCCCATGTGCTCACCACGTGGGGAGGTGAAGTCCCACGTGGCGCCCACTAACCTCTCTAAAAACCCCAGAAACCCCGATAAAATACACACGAAGAATGTACTAGTGGCAGGAGGAAAGGTGAAAGGGGGGAAAAACGGAGAAAAACTCCGAACAAAGGGGCTGAAAAACCCCCCTTCGCTAAGGAAAAAAGAACTAAGTCCTAACGAAGAAAAAACCCCCATACACACCTAAAACCCTCCTAGAATACACACACGATACATCTGCCAAAGCAGGTTAGCCACTAGAACACAAAAGAAAATATTAGCAGGAACACGTGAAACAATACCATAGCGTAGCAGCGAGGAGCGTAGATGTTGACTGAACTGTGTTCCGCGACAGAGTGGACGAGCGGTATTCAGCGGAGGAGGGGCTTAATACCTCACCTCACCACCACCAGGTGGCTCCACTATCAGTACAGCGCCAGATTTGAATTTTATTTACTTCTGATGAACGTCACGGAATTGACCCTTCCAACCCAGATTATGCCTACACGGGGCCTGGGCTTGTGAAGGGGCCTATTCTATAGCAACCAGCTGTACTGGTTTCACTATACCAATAATCACAAGTTTACGCAGCCAACCTTCTCAAGTTTCTCGCTAGTTGGTTGGAGTCCTGCCCTGCCCTGCCCTGCCCTGCCCTGCCCTGCCCTGCCCTGCCCTAATTTGCTCAAGTCATTAACTTATTCTCCGCCTACCGGCCTCAAACCTCTTTTTGTCGACTCTCTCTCTCTCTCTCTCTCTCTCTCTCTCTCTCTCTCTCTCTCTATATATATATATATATATATATATATATATATATATATATATATATATATATATATATATATATATATATATATATATATATATATATATATATATATATATATATATATATATATATATATAATTACATACTTCCAAGGCTCACTTTTAATCTCACCTTTCTTCATACTGTCAGGGTACACGCAATAAAAAATAAAAACCGTGGCACAAGTGGGAGTCGATGACATCCGAAGCAAACACTTGTGTTCTCCCACTGTTTTTACACTCAGTTGTCAAGGGTGTTGGAATGGTTCACGTGAGGAATGCACAGTTAGTTTTATGATCGTGTGTACATCTCTATACATATTTTCAAGTTTCTTCCAAGATTTCCACGTCACTTTAGAACTCTGCACATGTGTATACTCTTAAAAAAGTATCATTACACCCTCTGCGTGATACATAATTAATAACACGATGAAGGAAACGTCTGAAAACAGCTGTCATCACATTCGTATCCCTGCGTTCAGTAGGACAAGATTTTTTTGTGTGTATATTTACCTTTGTGTGTTCTTACCCTTCCATCCATAACACTTAACAGATCTCCAGAACACTTGAGTCAGTCCTCTCTTTGTCCTTTCCAATCACTTCACACCTCTAGCCGATCCTCTAGATACTCCCATCATTCCTCCATCAAACACTCCCCGGGCTTCTATCAATAACTCCAAGCAAACACCACTTCCTCATTCCATACAATAGCAAGCACTCCACCCCCATCATTCCTCCATCAAGCACTTCATACCTTTACAGTTCATTCCAGATACTCACTCCCCTACTTCTCCACCACCACTCCTTCAAACAAACAAACACTCATTACCTACAAACAAACACACAAACACCTGCCAACCATTTCACGACCCTCCACCAAAACCACATCAACATCACCTTCGCATCACCTCTTCAAACTCCTTCATACCCTCCAATATATTTCTTTAAAAGCTAGGAATACACAATAAGCGTTTCAAATGGTGGTTTATTATGTTATGCTCTTCATGTTGTTGTTGTTGTTTACCCGTCCACAACGCTCAGTCTTTTCTTCACCTTATTCTCCATATCTTTGTTTACCTGTCCACACCGTCACTCTTCACACCACTTCATGTTTCCTTCATAGCCCCTCCATCCCTCTCCACCCCAACCCTTCCATCCCTCTCCACCCCAACCCTTCCATCCCACCCCTTCAATCCCACCCCCTCCATCCCTCTCTACACCACACCCCTTCCATCCCACCCCTTCAATCCCACCCCCTCCATCCCTCTCTACCCCACCCCCTCCATCCCTCTCTATCCCACCCCCTCCATCCCTCTCTATCCCACCCCCTCCATCCCTCTCTACCCCACCCCCTCCATCCCTCTCTATCCCATCCCCTCCATCCCTCTCCACCACACCCCTTCCATCCCTCTCCACCCCACCCCAACCCCTCCATCCCCTCTCCACCCCAACCCCTCCATCCATCTCCTCCACACCCCTTCCATCCCTCTCCACCTCACCCCCTCCATCCCTCTCCACCCCCTAACCTCTCCACCAACCCTCTCCACCCCTTATCCATTCAATCCCTCTCCTCCACACCAATCCACACCCCTCCAAAGCGGGTCACACCTCTCCACCTAATCTCTGACCGCTTACAAATCTTTAAAAAAAAAATATATATATAAAAATACAAGAAACTGAACTGACCTGTTATGAAAAAAAAAAATTAAAAAAAAATAAAATGGAAAGATAAAAAATGAGAAAGATAAAAAATAAAAACATAAGAAGAGATGGATAAAAAAAAATCATAAGAAGGGATGGAGATAAAAAAAAATGGGGGGATTAAAAAGAAGAACGAGAGAGAAAAAACTGGATATATTCGCTTAGTCATTACTTCCATAGAGTGAACCCAAAGTCCACGATAATCAGATAAACTTTTCCAGGCGATTATTCCTTCCCTTTATTCTTCTCCGTCCCTCCATAGATCCGCCTCTCTCTCTCTCTCTCTCTCTCTCTCTCTCTCTCTCTCTCTCTCTCTCTCTCTCTCTCTCTCAAATATAATTCCTATCTGTGTAACATCTCTCATTTGTCCATCTCTCTCTCTCTCTCTCTCTCTCTCTCTTCTCTCTCTCTCTCTCTCTCTCTCTCTCTCTCTCTCTCTCTCATATAATTCCTATCTCTGTGTAACATCTCTCTCTCTCTCTCTCTCTCTTCTCTCTCTCTCTCTCTCTCTCTCTCTCTCTCTCTCTCTCTCTCTCTCCACC
>JAWQEG010007127.1:0-28674 GCA_033782935.1 Petrolisthes cinctipes
ATAGCCATGAACGTTGTGAGTATAATGAATAGATGATAATGATAATTATAATAATAATAATAATAATAATAATAATAATAATAATAATATAAAATTAAATTAACAATAATATTATAATAATAATAATAATAATAATAATAATAATAATAATAATATAAAATTAAATTAACAATAATATTATAATAATAATAATAATCATAATAATAATAATAATAATAATAATAATAATAATAATAATAATAATAATAATAATAATAATATTAATAATAATAATAATATTAATAATAATAATAATATTGCGAATGATAATAATAAAATAATAATATTAATAATAAAAATAATAATAATAATTATTATTATAATATTAATAATTTTAATAATGAAAATAATACCGGTAATAATAATAATAATAATAATAATAATAATAATATATTTATAATATCAATAACAATAATAATAATTATAATAACAATAATGACGAAAACAATAACTTCCTATAATCGCTTCTCAGTACAATATTATATTTTGGTTCAGTGAGTTGGATGAGTGTTGTTACCTCTGTCATCCTTCCTCGGCTACTCAACATTGTGTTCACCAGTGTCTGTGAAATAATATTAAATGGAGAGCCTAGCGCATGGAAGCATATTGTTGGTAATAACTGTGGGTCTGGGTAGTGGTCTCCAGTTGAGCTAATTTTTTACACTGACGCCTTGTTTCATTTTGCAGGCTCATATTCCAGCTGCCACTTACTATTGTACACTGCACTGGGTATTAATAATTATCTTGGGGGAATATTCAGACTCAAAAGGTTGGTTGGTTGGTTTGTTATACTGAATGTGGCAAGAGTGGTTGGTGTTTTGTTCAATACCATTCAAGACTATTTTGATTCATTTATTTATTTTTTTTTTTTAACTTCTTGTCTGCATTTTTTCACTCGAGATTAAATGCACTGAAATTATCACTTATTGTTGATAGGTATTGGCAGCTGTCGAAGAGGAATATATATATATATTTTTTTAATGTATTCTGGCGTTCACAGAAGAAAAAATATATATAGTAGTTATTTAAGTGGATGTTACTATGCTTGTACAGTACTGAATTTGCTTTAGTCTCGTCATTCCTTCATTCCAACTGTCCTACCGTTTCTTTTACTTCACTCGTGCTTACTGTCACTCTGAGTTTTATGTTTCCCTCGTGCTGACTGTTTCTCCGTTTCTTTCAATTTAACTCCTGCTTACTGTCTCACCGTTTCTTCTGTTTCACTCATGGTTACTGTCCCACCTTTTTTTTTTATTCTATTTTAACTTGTGCATACCGTCCCACCTTTCTCTCATATTCTTCCTCGTCTTCTTTCATCCTCAGATCAATCAATCATCCACGTGTTAAGGGGGAAGTTATGTGTTGGTAAATCTGGAGCAAATGAATCCTCCAAATTATTTCAAGCAACAGAACACCATTATCTTTGCTCTTCTGGTCCTGTTTCCTAGCATACTTTGGAGGAAAGAATTACCACCTTAAACCCGACCAATGTATCATCCTTCAAGTTATTATGAAAGTCTAAGGAAAGAGACACCAATAATTCTCATTCTTCAGGTGATAGTAATCTATTTTTACATACATTGGAGTGCCTTGATTCCTCCTATGGTTGCCAGGAAACAGGACCAGATTAACAAACATACTGGTGGCCTGTTGCTTGGAATATCTTAGAGGAATTAGTTGCTCCAGATTCCCATAATACTCTATAAAGTAAACTGAATATATAAATAAGTCTTGGAATAGTTTGAAGGAATCATTTGCTCCATATTTACCAACCCTGTACTAACTCCTTAATCATGGTATAAAAAACCAGGAGAATAGACAAACAAACAAGCATACCCAACCAATCACATAACCTCCTTGATCGAGGTAATAAATCAATATTATATAAAATTGTCTAAGACCTTCTAGGATGCAATATATTGATTCATTCTGAATACAATAGGGTATGTTATCAAGTATACTTAAAAAAATGTTAAAAATACTTCACTTACAAAGGGGATTTCATATTTATTACTTAGGCTGTTATCCCTTCATAGACAACTAAGCCTTCCATGTTGTCTGAGTATAAAAGTGGAATTTATTAGTGAAGATGATCGTGAGTTATTACTGTTGTTTTCACTTTAAAAGGCCTGTACTTTTTATCATCTCAACTCTCTCTCTCTCTCTCTCTCTCTCTCTCTCTCTCTCTCTCTCTCTCTCTCTCTCTCTCTCTCTCTCTCTCTCTCTCTCTCTCTCTCTCTCTCTCTCTCTCTCTCTCTCTCTCTCTCTCTGTGAGTTTGCGTCTGTTCCTTGTTCTTATGCTATTTGTCGTTATCCATCTGTATATGTGGATTTACTCAAAATAATGTTCTTATGTTTATAAAATTTCACAGTGATATGTAACAATAATTTACAGTGCATTATTAACTAAGATAATTAACAATAAAAAATGAACGAACTTGATAATAGAATAATTAAGGCATAATTTTCTTTTAATAATAATAATTATGATAATTATTAATATTATTATTGTTATTATTATTAACAATATTTTATATTATTGCCACTAGTTTTGCTATTTATTCTATCATATTTACATTGTCTTACATTTTCTAAACCTTAAAAAAAAACTTTTTCCTCCTCTCATTGCATATACTCATTGTCTTTAAAAAAATTATAAGCTTGCCACTCTGAGTGATCGTATTTCAAGCAGGACACTTAGTATCTTAAATTAAAATACCTCATTATTTACACTTTGTCTTTTCATTATCTCACAGTTGTCATAGCTGCCATGAGCCTTGCTGTGAGCTACACTTTTACTGCAATTTTATCACTTTATTCCATGTTAACAGGAAAGATCTCTGTTCTACCCTCTGTTTTCCCAATGTATATTTCCACAAAGTACCGAGATAACATGCATAATTAGACCATATATAAGTTTATAAAAGTAGTATATTATATCATATTATATCGTACTAAAATATTATACAAGCATAAGATAACCTGCAGCATTTTTACAATCATATTATTATAATATTATATCGTACTAGAATTATACAAACATAAAATAATCCGTAGCATTTTTACAATCATATTATTATCATATTATTATTATATTATTATTATATTATGTGCTCTATATCTATATTATACTATATGGAAAAAATATTAATGAGTCATAATTATGTATTAGTATTATTAGTATTATAATTATTATTATTTCTATAATAATAATAATAATAATAATAATAATAATAATAATAATAATAATAATAATAATAATAATAATAATAATAATAATAATAATAATAATAATAATAATAATAATAATAATAACAATAATAATAATATTTATAATGAGTGATAATTATGTACCCTTATAATGAGACCCAAAAACCCCTGCCAAGGCTGAGTATTCCCTAAGGGGAGAATATTTTGATAAACTGGAGGGCATTTAATTCCTCCAAACTCTCCCAGGAAACAAATCACCTGAATGTTAATAATTGGGGATCCATTTCCTGACATAGTTTGAATGATTCAGTAGCCCTCCAATTCTACCAATAAGATTTTCTACTCTTAATTAAGGACCCTGTGATCGTGTATGGGAATTGGAGGCTTATGAATCCTCCTGACCATGCCACGAAACACGCTCCTTCCATATAGGTGGTGTTTCGTGGCAATATTTGAAGGACTCATTTAACTCCAATTTTCTGACGACATCACAAGGTTCTTAAGTCCTTATATTAAGGGGGAAGTTTTGTGTTGGTAAATATGGAGCAACTGAATCCTCCAAACTATTCCAAGCAACAGAACACCATTATTTTTGCTCTTCTGGTCATGTTTCCTAGCATACTTTGGAGGAATCAAGGCACTCCAATGTAAGAAAAAAGAATTACCACCTTAATTAAAGACTAAACATCTCCCGTATTAGAATGATGAAAGTCTACGTACACTGACACCAATATTTCAACCAAACTATGATTACTAAGAGGATAGTATACCTTTAATATATTGGAGCACCTTGATTCCTCCAAAATATACCAGGAAACAGACCCAGATGATGAAAATTAATGGTATCCTGTTGCCAGGAATAGTTTGGAGGAATATTTTGCTCCAGATTTTGGTATTTTGGGGGGATTCTGATTCCTCTTTAATATGCCATGAAACGGGGCCAGATTAACAAGAAATAATGTTGTCATGTTGTTGCCTGGAATAGTTTGGAGGAATCAGTTGCTCCAAATTTGCCAACACTATTACACCGCCTTAAAATTAATTGTGAAAAATATACGGACACCAGCACTAAAATGTCATCCTCATTCTAAACAAATCCATAAACTGTATATACCTGGATCCAAACTCAGGTGTGGATTCTTTTTAAAATGTAATTACTTGTATCTAAAGTCACGAGGTCCATCTTTGGTAATAAATTAGTAAAAAGTACGCATGAATTCAATTATTGATAGTTAACTAATACAGATATTGATTACGATGATCCTATATGGTATAAATATATGTTACAATAGTTTATACAGATATTGATTACGATGATCGCAAATAGTAGAAATATTTGGTACAACCTGAAGGGGATAATTCACTTTTGTTACATTGGAGTGCCTTGATTCCTCCAAAGTATGCCAGGAAACAGAACCAGAATGAACAAAAATAATGGTGTTCTGTTGCTTGGAATAGTTTGGAGGAATCAGTTGCTCCAGATTTACCAACAATGTATTTTCCCCTTAACACATTCCTCATAGCACATCTCAACAATCTACTACAGAATACAAAGTGTTTAAAAGTAGTTTGCTGTACTCAATACTGCTTTGTATTTATATTTCTGTTCTTCATCAGTACAGCCTATAATAATAACTGAAGGTGAGATTTTCTTGTGGTAAATCTGGAGCAACTGAATCCTCCAAACTATTCCAAGCAACAGAACACCATTACTTTTGCTATGTTGATCCTGTTTCCTAGCATACTTTGGAGGAATCAAGGCACTCCAAAGTACCAAAAAAGAATTACCCCCTTATGGTGAGATTTTCTTGTTGGTAAATCGGTAAAAACTGATTCCTACAATGTACTTCAAGCAACAAAACACCATTATTTTTGTTAATCTGGTCCTGTTTTCTGGTATACTTTGGAGGAATCATGGCACTCCAATGTAACAAAAGTGAATTATATTTGTTAATCTGGTCCTGTTTTCTGGCATACTTTGGAGGAATCAATTCACTCTAATGACCAAAAGTTTACTATCCCCTTAATTAAGTTGAACCTAAACACTATTTTATCATTTTATCTCTAAGGTGTAATGTTGCTATGTAGTGGGTATATCCTGCTATGCTTCTTTTTTTAGTGCATTATAAATATGAGTGTACATTTCAGTTAATGTAAGCACCAAAAAAAAAAAAAAAAAAAAAAAAAATAATGAAAAAAAAAATAAAGTATGAACGTGAAAGCCAAGAAGCGTGACCCCCCCCCCCTCCCCAAGGCGACCAGACCCCCCCACACTCCCCCTTAGAGACAACCCCTTGAGGTCTTCCTTGCATTACACCTAAATATTTCACTCCTTGGGTTTCTAATGTACAGTCACGTCCAATAATCCTGCAAAACCTTCCAATGAAACGGCCTCGAATAATAATAATAATAATAATAATAATAATAATAATAATAATAATAATAATAATAATAATAATAACAATAATAATAATAATAATAATAATAATAATAAAAATAATAATAATAATAACAATAATAATAATAATAATAATAATAATAATAATAATAATAATAATAATAATAATACGAGACCAATACATTCCTTGGTCTCTGTAATATTGGTTCATAATATTAACTTAATTAAGGTGAAATTCTTTTGTTGGTGAATTGGAGCGCCTTGATTCCTCCAAAGTATGCTAGGAAACAGGACCAGATGAATAAAAATAATGGTGTTCTGTTGTTTGATATAGTTTGGAAGAATCATTTGCTCCAGATTTACCAACAACAAATTCCTCCCTTAAGGTGAGATTCTTTTGTTGGTGAATTGGAAGGTCTGTGATTCCTCCAAACTGTGCCACGAAACTGATCCCCTATTAGTAACATTTAGGTCGTCTGTTTCCTGGCATAGTTTGGAGGAATCAGCTGTAACCTTACAATTTTTCACCAACAAAAGAGTCTTCCCTACATTCGCTCACTTTCATTCACCTGATACAGTACTTATGAGCATAGCTGTACACCTTTGCATTTTAGTCGATGATCACATAAATTAAATTAATATTAAGGACCCACGTGATGTAGTCAGAAAATTGGAGTTAAATGAGTCCTTCAAGTATTGCCACGAAACATCAGCTATATAGAATGAGCTTGTTTCGTGGCATAATCAGGAGAAATCAGAAGCCTCCAATTTTCATACACGATCACAGGGTCCTTAAAGACTTCTCAATCGCCATACACAGTTCCATGGCTTCAATTTTTCGAGGCCTGTGTAATGTTGTTGTCTGTTCTCTTAAGGGGATGATATACTTTTTGGTATGGTACATTAATTAAAGCACTTTGATTCCTCCAAAGTATACCAGGTAACAGGATCAGAATAACACCAATAATAGTGACCTGTTGCTTGGAATAGTTTGCAGAAATCAGTCTCTCCAGAGTTACCAACACTACATACATCTTCATCAATCTGTGTGGTGAATCCTCTAACTAACCAAACCTAAGGTCATCAATCTTTATTAATTAACTGCAAGAAAATTACCTCCCAGTGAATACCTCATAATTATATAGTTTATAATTCGTTGTTCGTAGCGAATACAAAAGACAATGAATGTACTCTGAATAACTGTACATCTCTATAGCCTTCAGTCCACGATCTTATACTTTATACGTCTAACCTTCATTTTATATTTTCTTGCATTACACATTGTCGCTTGGTACACGATTTCATGTATTCCATAATTATTCACAATCTATAGTTATACCCTCACCATTATTTCCACATACATTTAGCATAATTATAAAGTGATTACTGAAGACGTCCATAGTCAACCAACAAAGTATAATTATAAAATGATTAATAAAGACATCCATAGTATAAAAACAAAGCATAATTATAAAGTGATTACTGAAGACGTCCATAGTAAACCAACAAAGTATAATTATAAAATGATTAATAAAGACATCCATAGTAAACAAATAAAGTATAATTATAAAATGATTAATAAAGACGTCGATAGTAAATAAAGTATAATTATAAAATGATTAATAAAGACGTCCATAGTAAACAAACAATACAATACTTGCTGTGTTGATAGCGGTGTGAGATATATTTATCATGTTTCATTTCATAGGTAATTAAAGGCACAGCAGTCCCTCTCACCTGCATCATTCATAAACATTAAAGGGGTGATGCCGTCTGGGATATTTTTCTTTTTTCACAATAATATAATAATGCACAAGATCCTAAGCTAATTAATTAATACATATATGCACTTATTTGTTTATAAGATGTATATTATATCCTAGTAACTAGATGATCAACCAATTTGCTATAATACAACAACAGTTTTCAGTGTCACATAACATAACCCCGGACATTACGCAGGTTATTTATTTTTTCCCCACTAAAACGAGCGGGAAAAATAACAGGACCTCACCTTTAAGTTGCCATGGAGGAATGCAGCTACTACTTAATTATATTTTAATGAGTTCATATTATTATGTTTGTTCTGATGACACACATTGCAGGTAATTCCTTCGCTAAATAGTCGTTAATGAGGCCTGGAGTGTCATATACAGGCGGTGTTTAGGCGTTAATGACCCTTGCTCTTTTTGTAATGCCTTAAGGTATGGGGTAACACCTCTGGCTGCTTCTGTACCAAATTGCCCTCACTAATGACATGGAAAGTAAAGGAACCTTCATATACGAGGTGAAAATTAGAAGATATTAAGCTGCAAAAACATATATATATATATATATATATATATATATATATATATATATATATATATATATATATATATATATATATATATATATATATATATATATATATATATATATTTATATATATATATATATATATATATATATATATATATATAAATTATATCATTTAAAGAATAGTTTGGACTCACTAAATGATAACTCTAAATAAGGCTGAAATATAATATATACATAAATGACAAATCGCCAGAAAGTGTGTTGAGGCGAATCATACTCTTGGTTTATCAAATACATCTATACATGCAAACATGAGCGAAAATAATTATATACAATCGAATAAAAGTATCCCTACCATATGACTCAAGTATAAATAACATATTGACAACATAATATACCAAACATACAATAGAAACATATATCTATTTCCTTCATGTTTATGTTCTTCTCTTCTATCACCATCTCCAACGTTCTATAGGTTTTTCCAGGCATATGGTTGTCTTAGATATATATATTAACCTTTAAGGACCCTGTGATCGTGTACGAGAATTGTAGGCTCCTGATTCCCCCTGACTATCCCACGAAACAAGCTCCTTCCATATAGGTGGTGTTTCGTGACAATATTTGAAGGACTCATTTACCTCCAATTTTCTGACAACAAGTTATTAATGTAGAAACTTTGTAAGATAACTATATCTGTCTCTTGATATTCATATAACCGGTGTATGCATGGTACAGTTATTGACACGTGAATCAGATACACATGAACTGGGGTCCCTTATTGATCATAGGGTAGGATGAGACATTGGACCATATTCAAGAACATCCGTGGTGGTGTAAACGATGGCGTGGTACTGGTACGATGGCTCTGTTATATGTCTATGGAGCCATCGTACTGGTACCACACCATCGTATACACCACGAATGTTCTTTGGATGTATATGACCCATTGTGTGAAGAGGCGACGAGTCCTATTCTATGATTAATAAAGAGCTCGTTTGTACTGTGTGTGTGTGTGTGTGTGTGTGTGTGTGTGTGTGTGTGTGTGTTTCACGTGTCCGCAACTGTACATACATACAAGCACACACATACATACCTAAGTAGAGTATATAATTATATGTACTTCCACGTGTAGTATTGTATATTTCTCACCAACAATACACCACCAGTTCTCAGGGGACAGAAGCCACACCATTAGTTTAGTATCCTTTCAGCATTAGTCTGGCTGGTGGGATGCCAAAAGATGTCTCTCTATTTTTATTTTGATCTTGTAGTTTTTTAATCTGTCATATTTTCATTTGGATGCAGACTATATTCTTTCATTATTGACTTGGGATTTAAGATTGGGACGAACATACAACAGTCCTTAGTGTTTGTTATTGTTTGTTATTGTCTCACAAACCCTCATGTTTATATTTTCATTCCTTTGAAGAAGAGAAGATGAACATCATTAAGGATGTTTGACAGAAACTTGATTTGGTCAAATGTATCATTACTTAAGAGTATTTTTAATAATAATAATAATAATAATAATAATAATAATAATACAATGATTTTCCTATAATAACAATAATGAAAAGTAATAATATCATAAGTATTATTATGATTATATTATCATAATGTTATTATTATAATTATTAATATTATTATTATCTTCAATATTATCATCGTCATTATCATTTTTTTATTGCTATTATTATTATAATTTTATTATTATTATTATTATTATTATTATTATTATTATTACTATTATTATTATTATTATTATTATTATCTTTAAATTATTATTATTATTATTATTATTATTATTATTATTATTATTATTATTATTATTATTATTATTATTTCCCTTATTTATTACTCGTGATTTATCATTGTAACTGTCATTATTTTTATGAAATCCGCTCCTAATATCATTATTTGTAAACATACTGGTGTCAGTATTGTGATTTTATGCGTGTATGGACAGTACTGTATGTATGAATGTTGAATCAGGACGGCGAGAAATTTGTTAATCCTTACAAGACCTAAGACATTCAGGGCAGAAAGATTAAGCCGACACAATGAAAGCTGATATGAATACCAGACTATGACGAGGATAATGAAGATCTGGTTAAGGGGGTAAATCGCTTTTGTTAATTTGGAGCTCCTCGATTCCTCCAAAGTTTGACAGGAAACAGGACCAGAAGAGCAAAAATAATGGTGTTCTGTTGCTTGGAATAGTTTGGATGATTCAGTTGTTCCAGAATTACCAACACAAAACTTCCTCCTTAAGGTGAATAATTGCATATATTGCCACTAATAGATGCTTTATATATTCAAGGTTATGGATTACTGACTAAGCTCGTCGAAAGAGACTCCGAATGAGTTTAAATAATAAGGAAACATTTGATATAAAAACCAAGGAAAAATCTCTCCATATATGTGTTAAGGCTCATAATATAATCTCTCTTAGTGCTTGTATGATATACCCTTTGAGGCTTTGAACCTTCATTCCCCATAAATCTAATGCTAAATGTATGTCATATACTCTAGTATCATCACCTTCTTCATACAAGAGAACTAAAGGTTGATGATAACTTGTACAATACACACCATTATGCGAATATTTATTGTGCTGATTCAGCGACATAACATTAGCTATGCATATTTCACAGTGATACACGTCGTTGAAATAAATAAAACACATTATAACGAATCATGTACTTTGCTTCTTTAAAACTAGCATTTGTGTTCTCTCATCCAGTATTTTATATTTGAAAATACACTTGTATGTGTGTGTGTTTTTATGTCACATTCAGATGGATAAATGCAACTCTAATAATACCTTGATTGTATATAAAGCTCCTTTTAAATTCATTGTTTTCTGGTTTGCCGTTTCACCTGCACTGGAACCAATAAATAACATACACAATAATATCCATTATAAATATTAGCTATAATGCCGGCCAATCCTTGTTCTTCCGCCGGGATACAGCGGGTGAACCCCACCAAGGCTTTTCATCTCCACATATTTTCCAAACCCGTTCTTATTTGTGCATTACAAAAATAATGGGAAACTGTGTGTGTGAATATAATTTTCCTGAAAAATTTGAAGAGCTACAGACTGGTGGTGAAGTTTTAGTAACGTTTGTAATAACTTGTAGTAGTGGCCCATACTAAGGTGACTTGAAGACGAGGGTGAGACTCACTGACTGACTGATCATCTCTAGGTGTTGTGTTGACTCTTGATTGCCTCTCACCTTGTATAAAGTTGTAGATTCCAACTCCTAGTAAAATGGTACACTTATATAGAGAGTGTCTGAATACAAGGTGACATAAACGTAGATATATTTCTCTGTTGATTAAAAAAATGTAAAGAGATAATGTGCAGGGAAGAGGAGTATATGCAGTACACACACATGCCTCTTGTTTTATCACACTAGTAAGCAAGAAATATGTGAAATCTAGAAATGAATGAAGCTTATTCAGGCATATTATCTGGGATTCTAAAAAACAAAAACAAATAGGTTACCTAACTCTTCTAAGTGTGGCAAGGTCTAGTCTAGTAGGAAGTTGGTTGGAGAGTCATCAGGAATTATTTTAGTCGCCTTCCTTGTGGTATGTAGGCTACCAAGTCATTCTGTTCTCATAATATAGGGTCGATTCCACAGTGGTATTTGTTCGTTAGCTTCCCAACCAACCACACTTGTAAGGCTTCATTATTTTCCAAAAGCAGAGTATCCACATTCACAAAATCTATCAAATAGTAAGATAATGATGATCACTGCATAGTTTACACACCAAATTCATTAAATAATTCACCCATAAGACATTTACACGGCTAACATTCTTTCGTTTGCGTGCTTACAAACCACTACGAACTACTGTGGAATCGACCCATTGTGTTCTTTTTCCATCTCTTTCTTATCTTTGGATTGAGTACATTAGCCTATAAATTATAACCATCTGATGAGGTGGATGAGATTAGATTACTAGTGATATTTCAAGTCAGCTTAAGGGGAGATTCTTTTTTGATACATTGGAGTGTCTTGATTCCTCCAAAGTATGCCAGGAAACAAGACCAGATGAGCAAAAATAATGGTGTTCTGTTGCTTGGAATAGTTTGGAGGATTCAGTTGCTCCAAATTTACCAACACCGAATTTCCTCCTTAAGGGGAGATTCTTTTGTTGGTGAATTGGAAGGTCTCTCATTCCTCCAAAATATAACACGAAACAGAAACAGATCCTCTATTAGTACCAGTGAGGGCGTCTGTTTGTTGGCATAGTAATAGTAGACATCAGTAGCCTTTCAACACACCAACATAAGAATCCCCCCTTACTGTACACATAAAGGATATAATGGCATTTTCTCACATAATTATTCCCAGTCGATCTATTTGTCTGGTAATTTTGTCAATGTGAAGAAAGTCTGCTTTGTGGGAAAGAAAGAGGAAAGTCACACAATGCTATTTCCTCTCACTATATTATAAACTCCTGTAATTCTCTTTGCCCTGTGTAAGAGAAGCCATGGTGGGCCAAGTAAAGACGATAATTCATTGGGTTTTTTTCATATTAATATTATGAAATGACTGTATTTACTCTCAACTATTGTGAGGCCTTGCATTGTTTTGATATACATAACACCTGTGACCTTATTTTATGCTTAATCTATGTTCTTACGAGTTTCTATTGCATTTTATAGCTCCGTCTCTAACGTGTTTTGACAATATTTTCTCATTTCATATTAAACTTTATCTATATTGCATCCCAAATCTGTGTCAGTTTTGTATTATGCAACGTTCACTTTATTGCACCTCGAAATTGTGTCAGTATTGCAACATGCACGCTTTTCTTTATTGCATCTTAAAATGGTGTTCATATTGTATCTTGGAACTGTATCCATTTTATATTGCTTAATGTTTCTGTCTTGTTGTCAGTGGCGTGGAGCTTGTTAGTAAATCTGGAGCAATTCCTTCCTCCAAACTCATCCAAGAAACACTCCACCATTATTTGTATTTATCTGGTCCTGTTTCATGGTGTACTTTGGAGGAATCGACTTGCTCTAATGTATGTACCAAATGTATAATACCCGCTGTGATGTAGTCAGAAAATTGGAGGTAAACTAGTCCTTCAAATGCTGCCACGAAACACCGCCTATATGGAAGGAGCTTGTTTCGTGGCATAGTCAGGAGGAATCAGAAGCCTCCAATTCTCAAACACGATCACAAGGTCCTTAACAATATCGTAGCAGCGGATACTCAGTGAAAAGAGTAACACACATTTATGGGGGTAATAATACACGTTTGGTACATTGGAGCACCTTGATTCCTCCAAAGTATGCTAGGAATCAGGACCAGATGAACAAAAATAATAATAATATCTTGTTACTTGGAATAGTTTGGAAGAGTCAATTGTTCCAGATTTACCAACACTGTACTTTCCCCTTAACTCAGTCTTCATGTTTCTCTCAGGTTATATCTGCTCTTCCAACTTAATTGATCTCGGGGGATTAGACGACTCAGGCGAATGTAAACGAAGCAAATGTGAACCTAAACAAAAGAAGGACTGAGGGATGAATGACGAAGGAATTAGGGTGTTGGCGTGGGTGGTGTGATAAAGACGAATGAATGACAAAGGAAATAAATGTTGGTGGTGTGTTAGAAACTTAAGGGGAGGTTCTCTTGTTGGTGAATTGGAAGGTGTGTGATTCCTCCAAATTATGCCACGAAACAAATCCCCTATTAGTACCATTGAGGACGTCTGTTTTCTGGTGTAGTTAGGAGGAATTAGTAGCCTTCCAATTTATCAACAAGAACACCTTCCCTTAAGTGGGTATGTGTTGGTGGTCCTCCCCTCATGAAGTAAGCCAAGGGGACGAATGAAGGGGGAAATAGTAAGGTGCTGGTGATGTGATAGAAGACGAATGACCAAGAAAATCAGGTGTTGGAGGTGTGTTAAAGACTCGGGTTGGTTGTTGATAGGTGTTAATGGTGAGATAGAGATTTGGTTTGGGTGTTACTGGTGTTACTGGTGTGTTAAAGATTTGGGTTGGGTGTTACTGGTGTGTTAAAGATTTGGGTTGGGTGTTACTGGTGTGTTAAAGATTTGGGTTGGGTGTTACTGGTGTGTTAAAGATTTGGGTTGGGTGTTACTGGTGTGTCAAAGATTTGGGTTGGGTGTTACTGATGTGTTAAAGATTTGGGTTGGGTGTTATTGGTGTGTTAAAGATTTGGGTTGGGTGTTACTGGTGTTGGTATTGTGATAGAGGCTTGGGTTAGGTGATGTCGTATGTTGGTGGCCCTTCTCTCATGATGTAAGCCAGAGGTGTTGTTGGGTGTTACTGGTGTGTTGGAGACTTGAGTTAGGTGTGTTGTAGGGTGTTGGTGTCCCTCCTCTCATGATGTAAGCCAGAGGTGTTGTTGGGTGTTACTGGTGTGTTGGAGACTTGAGTTTGGTGTGTTGTAGGGTGTAGGTGTCACTCCTCTCATGATGTAAGCCAGAGGTGCCACGAGTTTTTTAATTAGAAGGTGTCAGGTCGTCCCTCCCCCTCCTGCAAATTAGACCCTTTGTCGCGTGTTTGCCTTTTGGACCCTCATGCATGCAGGCAATAGGCATCAGTCTGTTCCATTTGACTATTCTTGGTTACAGGTTAAGGGGATAGATAGTACAGTGTTGGTCATTCTGGGGCAACTGATTCCTCCTAACTATGCCAGGCAACAGACCCCCATTATTTCTGCTCATCTGATTCTGTTTCCTGGCATACTTTGGTGGAGGTAAGACACTCCAATTCACCAAAAAGGGAATTCCCCCTGAAAGCCTAATGAGAACAGACTCTAGCGACACTCCAGATATTTAACCATTATTTTGTATCCTTCTAAAATTATATATATTTCTTACACAGTACTAGGTCCTTCTGGGTAGAGTTTTAAGGGAATGCTCTTGGTAAATCTGGAGACACTGATTCCTCTAAATTATTCCAAGTAACAGGACACCAATATTGGAAGAATTACGACGCTCTAATGTACCAATATTTTTTATCCCCTTAATTAAAGATCCCATAGGCCTCTCGTAGTAAGGTTGTGCAGTAATTGTGAAGGGTTAGTTGTTTTCCCAGGTTTTATGTAATACCCAACAACATATAAGTACCGTAGTGATTAAACATGGGGTTTGGAGCATTATTTATGTACGACAGGTTACGGGAAAAACTATGACTGATTTCGATACGATGACTCCATATAACGTTTAAGAAAAATGCGAAAACGAAAAAAAAAAAAAAAAAAAAAAAAAAAAGGAGAGAGAGAGAGAGAGAGAGAGAGAGAGAGAGAGAGAGAGAGAGAGAGAGAGAGAATAACTACATGAGGCGTGAACCAAATAACCAGGCCACAACTCGCGTGACATAATAATTGTCCCATATTTCCAGATAATAAGGTTGTGATTCATTATTATACTCGCGTTGTTTTTATTGGTGGAAAGAGCCTCATTATCCATACCATGATTTTCATATTCAATGTAACTCCTTTAACTGCTCTATAAAGGAGGGATAATTTTCATATGTTTATTAATTATCTTGATTTCTGATTAAGGTTAGAAAGTATAATATATATATAATTATTTATATATGTGTGAAGGATATGTGAGATAATGACAGATGGACATTTTGTGTAATTTAGTGGCAATTCAGAGAAGGGAAAAGAGCATTGATAGCAGACAGAACATTAAATGGAAATTAATATAATATGTTTTCTTCCCTTCTAACTTGACCTTAATTCTCTCCATCCATCAACTGACCGATATGCTTTCAGTGTAAAATTTCTTGATGAAGCGACGGTATTTGTTTTACATTGGTATAAACTGGAACCAATAAATGCAACAGTTGTCTAATTAAGCTGTCATCACCTACACAGAAACAGCGAGTGTGGTCCCTGGCAACAAATGTGAGGTGTGTGTGTGTGTGTGTGTGTGTGTGTGTGTTTGTGTGTGTGTGTGTATGTATACTGTATCTTCCTGATGGGTTTATCAATGCAATGAATCCTTATCACACTCAGGTAATTACGATGCTACTGATCAGGTGTTACTTACTTAATTATAGGATATATATGATACTCAGTTGAATTATGGTTAGTGCTTCATTTACAGAACTAATCATTTTGGGAAGTAAAAAGTCTGTACCCTTCATTTTCCTTATTACATCCCTAATATTTATATAACCATTTAAGGATAACATCTTTTTGGTATTCTGGATGGCTACTGAGTCTTCTAAACTCTGCCAGGAAACAGTTTTTATTATTCATATAATATTCTGTTTCATCTAAAATTTACTTACACTTGTAGATTTTCAGTTACTTGACACATACGGTCAGTCGTTCGTAATCGCAAATTTGTAAGTGCGTCTCATTCTAATGGTAAGAAACAAAGGCAGAGAAGTGATATAGAGACCCCAGAAGTTAAATAAACCGACCTAAATTTAAATAAAAAGGATAAACCTAGAACATTACGGTATGAAAGACTGATTCTTATATATTATATTTCTAAACGTATGAATACTACCATGATGTCCCTTTAACAACACCAGGTCTTACTTGGGTTCGAGTCCTTGAAATAAAAGGAATTTATCGGCTGTTTACAATGTTGTCTTTGATTTGAACAAGATGAACTTTCAAATTTGGTTACATACAAGACACTGCAGATTTTTATATACTTTTTACGTATTATTTTCTCAGAAAGTTAAAATATTACAGATTCTTAGTGCCAGTAACACTTAAGGGGAGTAACCAATTATGGGATATTGGAAGGCTACTGATTCCTCCATACTATGCCAGGAAACAGAACCCTTCCATGTGAAATTATACAGGGGATGTGTTTTATAGTTGAGTTTGGAGGCCTACATTGACTCCAAATTGACCACAAAATGTTGCTTCCCTTAACATACTATGCATCATATTTACAGTTCTTGTCTAAGAGTTTGGCTTCATGCTATAGGAAATAAATTCGTGTGTGGTAGAGTTTACAAAATAATAGTGTTTATAGATTCGAATCTTGCCGAGGTCAATGTAATTCAGAAGGCTATGTAATTCTCACTGTTCCTTTATTTGTCGTGGGTTGTTTTGATTTGCAAGGCGATTATTTCTTGATGCATAAAAGATCAAGGAAGTAGGAATTGTATATATGAGAAACACACACAACATTATACCTTCCCGTAAGATGCTCATTAATCTGTACAATGTTAATACTTTTAGTCATACATAATTTTCATACCTTTTTAAATGTGTTATTGCAGGCCTATATTCAAAATCCATTAAATCATGATGAGATAGGATGATATATTAGTGGCGGCTGAGTTTTGCTAAGAAGAGTGAGGCGAGAGGGGTAAAAGAAGTCGCAGAGGAATTGGTTCAGAAGATTTTGTGGGGTTGATGATAATGGTATTGGATGATATAGTGAGAACCAAGAGGTACAGTTGCTGATACATGACACAGACACACTTCCAAACAGGTCCCTTATAGAGCATTGAATAGGACGAAACAATGAACACAACGTTTCATTCTACCCTATACTCTTTGAGGGGGCCAAGTTTTATATGTGTCTGTTTCATTTGTCCGCAACTGTACATGCCATGACTATAACAGTAGCAGGGTGTTCAGGTTACATGGGGGCAAGTGTTGTTGTTGTGCTATATGTGCATTATGTATTCAGTGTAGCAAGCGAACATGTCCAATTATTTACAAGTTGCAGGAGTATGACGAGAAATAACGTGGGTATGTGAAACTCGCTCCACCCACCAGTGGTACCCTGTAATGGAGATATATATTACACTCCTGTGACAGAATAAAAGAATAGCCTTACACTTTCTGCCGCCATCATGGTAAGTGACAAAACATCCCCACAAATGCAGAAACTTTTGTGGGAATAATGTAACATTTGCATAATATATGACATTTAATTTTTGTCGAAAAAAATTCTTATAAAAGAAATTCAAATGGAATAATTTCCTCTGGCCTAAATTATGCAACAAGAATTCATACATGTATATGAAAAATTTTGTACAATACGTATAATCTTATACATACATTAATTTACATGTATAGGATAAAATATAGGCATCAATGTATACTAATATGGAGGTGCAGGTTCAGACAAGATCTTGGCTGAGTATCACCAAGAAGATCTCAAAAAGAACAGCTGATGGAAACATGACGTCCCTTCCCTCCGTTCCCTCTTCCCTCTGCCCCCTTACCCACAGCCCACTGCCCCTTGTCTCCCAGTCCCGTGCCCCCTGTCCACTGTCGACGCCCCCTGGGTTACATTTACTTCAACTATGCTTTTTTTCTGGCTTGGTGTGAGGCGACTAAGAGGACGTGGGAGCACAGGAGTACATGCAAATCCTTGGTAATGCCCGGGGTAGTAGTGAGCGCCGCACGGATCAGCAACAATCCCTAACTTCGGATCAGTTCGTGTCGTATGACGATTTAGAAAAGGTTATACCGCTAATGCCTGGAGGTACTCAGTGTCTTTGGGATGAGCTTACTTATAGCCTCTACGGGATGATGTCTGGTGATGGACTGTGTAGGGAGCAGAAACAGGAGCAGGAAGAGAAGGAGGAGAGGTGGAGGAAGAGGAGGAGGATGAGAGGAGGAGGAAGAGAAGGATGAGAGGAGAAGGATGAGAGGAGGATGAGAGTAGGAGGAAGAGGAGGATGATGAGAGGAGGAAGAGAAGGATGAGAGGTGGAGGAAGAGGAAGATGAGAGGTAGAGGAAGAGAAGGATGAGAGGTGGAGGAAGAGGAGGAAAAGAAGGAGGAGAGTAGGAAGAGGAGGATGAGGATGAAAGGAGGAAAAGAAGGAGGAGAGGGAGGAGGAGGAGGAAAAGAAAGATGAGAGGGGGAGGAGAAGAAGAAAAGAGGGAGGAGGAGGAGGAGGAGGAGGATACTCTACTCTTTAAACAACTACCATCAAAAGTCCTCAATTCCTTTTCTCATTCAATAACCCTTTAACCATAAAGGTGATGATGTCTTGAACGAAAGTCTTACAACTCCTTAGCTTCAGTAACTTAAAAACTTTTATGTCATGACTGTATCTATGATTATAATAAAAACTTCCATAAACTTCAGTCAGTCAATGTTCTACCATCCCTTCTCTGATAATTAATTTGATAGTCTTTTAGATAATTTAAATCTCGGCTCACACAGTCACCATCATCACAAATTCTATCACTTATTACCACCAACACATAATTAACTAGATAGGTTTTTAGATCATTTAAATCTCAGCTCACACTTTCACCATCATCACAAATTCTATCACTTACCACCAACACATAATTAACTAGATAATTTTTAGGTCATTTAAATCTCAGCTCACACAGTCACCATCATCACAAATTCTATACCTTATTACCACCACCACATCATAATATCTATAATGATGGTCTCAGCTGAAGGGGAATAGGTACCCACGTCACTCTTGGTGTTTTGGTTTTGGGGCTTAAGGTGGAAGTTTTGTATTGATAATTTTGGAGCAACTGACTCTTCCAAACTATTCCAAGCAACAGAACACCATTATTTTTGCTCTTCTGGTCCTGTTTCCTAGCATACTTTGGAGGAATCATGGCACTCCAATATACCAAAAAGAATTACCACCTTAACATCTATGGACTTAGTAATGGTCATGAAGACGATGTTATTGTAGAAAAATAATAAAGTGTGTGTATGTATGGGGGCTGCATGTGGAGAAGTGAAGTGTATACGTGATATTGATATTGATTAAGTTTATAATATTCAGAAAAAAAAAAAATATTATCCGTGAATCTGTGTCATAATCAATTGTAGAATTTAAGAAACCTTTTTTTACATTGACTAGTGTATAGGTTAATCTAAGAATTTATATAATAATGAAACTAATAGATATTTAATTAATATTAACTTTATTCAATGTTAGTGCCACTAAAATGTATACCGGTAGTAATATTCGGTGTACATTCCAATAATGTTATTAAATAATGATAGTAATGGTATTGATGATTATTATAATGATAATAATAAAATAATAGTATTGATAATAATAATAATAACTATTATTATTATTATTATTATTATTATTATTATTATTATTATTATTATTATTATTATTATTATTATTATTATTATTATTATTATTATTATTATTATTATTATTATTATTATTATAATAATAATTATTATTATTATTATTATTATTATTATTATTATATATTCAGATAAATAATAATTTGATAATGATAAAAAAAAGAAATAATAATAATAATAATAATAATAATAATAATAATAATAATAATAATATTAATAATAATTATAATAATAATAATAATAATAGTCTAAGAAGATAAAAAGAAAGAAATATGGTCACATGAATGGCTAATGATAATATCGTACTATAATATTATGTATGTATAATTATTATACATACATACAGATTAAATAATAATAATAAAAATAACCAATTAATAATGTGCTACTAATAATAACAACATACTAGAATAATATATAAAAGTTACAGATCAATATTAGTAACATTAAAAAAAATCATACAATATATAAAATTTTCTCCTGATCTATCCTACTCATTGTTTATTAATTTACAATATGCTATAGTTGATATTATGTTTTGCTGAGAAAGTAATACATAAAAATTTATAAAAGAGCTTTTCTGATGTTTCCAAAAATTTTATGCATTTAAATTTAAGTATAAGTAACCTGGATCGTACGTAGTTGATTTATATCCTTAGTGTGAAACAAACTTAAGGGGAGGATATTGTGTTGGTAAATCTGGAGCAAATTAATCCTCCAAACTATTACAAGCAACAGACCACCATTATTTATGTCCCTCTGGTTCTGTTTTCTGGCATACTTTGGAGTAATCAAGACGCTCCATGTACCAAAAGTATACTCTCCTCTTAAAAGCAATCCAAGAACACCTGGTAGAGAACGTGTGTGTGTGTGTGTGTGTGTGTGTGTGTGACAGAGTACAGTACGTGTGTGTGTGAGTGTATGTGTGTGTGTGTGTGTGTGTGAGTGAGACAGAGTACAGTACGTGTGTGTGTATGAGTGTGAGACAGAGTACAGTACGTGTGTGTGTGTGTGTGTGTGTGTGAGTGAGACAGTCCCTACAACACGTCACTGTAACACACAAGTTGTTGACAGGACATAGGAAGGGGTAAGAGAACTATGTATTGACAACACCACTACTGCTACATGTTGTGTGTCTTGAGGGTCACACAAGCTATTCTCTTCTGTCTTAAGGTGTGTCAGGTGGAATGGCGTGAAGGGATGGGGGAAGAGGATAGTGTCAGTTCAACCTGCAAATGTCAGCTTCTCTCTGTGCTGTCAGCCTGAGGGACGCTATTGATGTGTGACTGAATAAGTTGCAAGTGCTCGCTTGAGTGAAGGTCGACATGAATTGCAAGCACCGGCATAACTTTTTGAGCCAGGAACTGAGGTCCGTCATTCTCTTCTTGTTAGAGGTGGAATGAGCATGATGAGCGCCTCTGTGTTCTTTAGAAAGGTGGCGACTGTAGCCGGTGCAGCGTGAACTATAGTATTTTTACTACAGCGCATTTTTTTTCTCTCAGTCCTCAGTTGCGAGAGCCGAATGTGAGTGGCTGGCTGGCTGCTGCGACCCGGAAAAAAAAAAAAAAAAAAAACCTACCGGGCGGACTGACAAGGCTACGGCATTACCCGTATCATAATAAAAGATTCGTTGGCATTTCACTCGTAAACTTATCTCAACCTATTGCATTGATTATTCATTTTAAGCATGCAAGATAAGGCTTAAGTCTTAAAACCACGCGTGTAGCTGTGAGATAAGTGTAGTGAGTGATGCCAATGTGGTGGTGGTGGTGGTAGTGGGTGTGGGGGTGGTAGTAGTGGTAGGAGTGGTAGGTGAGGGGGTGCGCAGTGCAGACCTTACCCGCGTGTCTGCCTATGCGCGCCCTTGCCCGTCCTTTGCGCATGAATTCCCAAGCTTAGCAAGAGCAACAGCGGACCTGGCCAATCAAACCAGATGTGGAGTGTAGTGAGTGGGGTGCTGGGGGAGGGGTGGAGGAGAGGAAACCTAGGGTGGGAGAGGTAGGGGACAGGAGGCCTTGAGGGGGGTGAGAGGGGTAGAGGAAGCGGGGGTAGTCGAGCCGTCGGTGAAGGGCCGAAAAAAGGCCGCTAGTTCCATTTTCAAGACACTTTTTATTTCGTCACAGCAGGCCGTAAAACTCTCCAGTAAGCAGCATCATTATCATTGCGACTGCACTTCTCTTGCTCCTCTCTTCCCCTCCCTTCCTCCCTACTACCCTTCCTCTCTTACCTACCTACCTACCTACCTACCTTACACTGATCCCTCCTTCACACACACACACACACACCCAACCATCACTGCTCGTACCCCCGCCTCCCCCCTTTTACCCAACAACACTTTGCCTACCCTTTGCCCATACCTGCTCGCTCCTCGTTCGCTCTCAAACTTTGTCGGAACCCACTTCACCTGATACCTTCTCTGTTGAGTTGCCTTTGCATTCCTCTTTCTCTCACTCGTTCTCTTTCACTCACACACGTCCACCCACCCACTCACCCACTCTTGCTTCCTCACTCTTACTCACACACACACACACACACTTACACTCTTCCTTTCCTCCACTTTCACTCTGACGCAGCACACACATTCCTTTTCTCTCTCCTCACATCTCTCTCTCTCTCTCTCTCTCTCTCTCTCTCTCTCTCTCTCTCTCTCTCTCTCTCTCTCTCGTGATAATCCCTCTTGCACACACACATTTCCTCTCTCCCTTTCTTTTTCTCTCGCTCGCCTCCATTATGTGCTTCTTTCTTTTATCCCTCTGTGGTTTTTACTCCCCAGTCTATTTTTTCGGCGTGGGGTCGCGCCTCGCTCTAATGACGGGTCGGTTCTCCTGTCATATTCTTGCTGTTATTACCGTCACAGTTCTGTCGTTTCCCCCTTCAGCCGCCACCACCACCACCACCACCACCACCCCCTTCCCCTTGTCGCCTTCCCTTTCATAACAACTTTGTCTGTCCCTTTGCCCAACCTGCCCTTTGTAAGATTGACGGTGCCCTCATCTCCATACGTACACATACACACACAGACACACACATTCATATACACATGCTCATATTTACACTCACATATACATAAGTGTACACACACACACACACACACACACACACACACACACACACACACACACACACACACACACACACACACACACACACACACACACACACACACATATATATATATATATATATATATATATATATAAACACTCACATAATAATATACTGTACACACACACACACACACACACACACACACACACACACACACACACACACACACACACACACTTGGGCACCCCACCCTTGTTCTTCTCTTCCTTTTGTTGTTCCCTTTTCTTCTGTACTTTATGCTCTGTCTTCCATTGAACATTCCCAGTTTTAATCTTTGTGTCATGTGTCGCTTCTTTGTCTTAGTGCATTGTTCTTTGGCTTTGATGTGCTTTACTATGTATGCAAATGGATGTTGTGTGTTTTACTTATTAGCGTGATTTCCCCATTATAAAATATGCACAGTATATATGTATTTATATAAGTATGCAGCACATATTTATCTCGTGGATTTTTGCTGACTACGAACACCAACGATGATTTTCGTGTATTTCCCCATGATGTATTTATCTATGTATTAATATATGTATGGAAAACGAATAGTTTTTTTTTAGTGCATAATTCATGCCTATCTTCGCAGAAAATTTCTCGGTATATCCCTCGTTACATATAAATGTATATGTATATATTTATATATTTATGTATTCAAAGCATATGTATACTCTTAGAGGTGTTTACGAATACCTGTAATGGACCTATTAGAGTATAGTGTTAGTAATGGTAGTGGTGGTAGTGTTAGTGGTAGTTGTAGTGGTGGACGGTCGCAGCTGCTGTTCGGAGCACTTTCCCATCATCATGTGTTCTAACTTATCTGACAGGTGTCTTTTGCCAGGGTTTTTTCCTCCCCGTCGCGTCCCGTCTATAATAACTTCGGGAAAAAACGCCGTCAGATCCCTCACTCCGACAGGCGGCAGAACCTCCAAGCTAACTGCCCATTGACTCTTTTATATCGCTTCATTTTTTCCAGCCAGCGACGTAATAGCAAATCTCCATATGGTATAATCTTTTTATTATAAGTAATGGGTCAGATCCCTTGGCACTTTGAATACTTGTTGTAGACGAGGAAGGGAGTGTGTCGACCCCCTGAGGAACGCCACAAGGCCCTCATCTCAATCATTCCAAAGCTCATTAAGACGCGGCAATAAAACTTGGATCGCCAATTTAGGACGCGAGGCCCGCAGTGACAAATTAGGGAGACGCGGGCTATTGTGTCGGGCGCCCGGTCTGCTGCGGGGTGGTGGTGGTGGTGGTGGTGGTGGTGGTCCCCGTCTGCCTGTCTGCCTGTCTGCCTGCTTGCCTGTCTGTCTGTCTGTCTGTCTCTGGGTATTGTGAACAGGAATGGCTTTCGTACAATGAGTGCCGCTGACTCATTAAACTTGTGGTATCGAGGAAATGGTTCTGACTGATAAATGGTACCCAAGTCACTCGACGAATTTTTCCCCTGCCCGATGTTAAGTTGTGAGGAAATGTAACACTAAAATGGTCCCTTGCTTCCCTGTAGGTGTGTTCTTTTATATTCATTAGTATTAAGAGTGATAGTGTTTATATATATCTGTTTATAAATGGGTCTTTGCCAATACTAAAGAAATATCAGCTAACGTGCAAGATCCATTATATACGTCGTCAGGCTGAAGGGGTACAACAGACTCTCTTGTAGATTTTCTTACAATTTCTTTATCTATGTATTTGGTAACTGAGGTGATCAAAGGACCTGCATGTAGCCAATGTACTGTAATGTTGTTACTTTTCTATTTTAATGCAAGTAAAACATTATCCGTGTGAAGCCTTTTTGTCTAAGGGCGCCTGACTCCCTAGACATGGACAGAGCCGCTTCGCATACCAAGTGGCACAAGCAATATCAATTACACAAATTGTTCCCAAATGTTGAGGCATTTTTTCATTAGACTTTAACCCGCAGAGCAACGGCGTCATAGCAGAATATTAACATACTCAGTGTTATATACCGTAATTATTGCAGTTTTCCTTTTGATGAACTCGATCCCCGGTCCGAGTGTAAAGCTATTGACGGCTGAACACCTTCCGTCATACCAAGGCATCACACCGACTCACACCTATACCATGTGTCTTATCATTGTAAAGGTATTGACGGCTGAACACCTTCCGTCATACCAAGGCATTACACCGACACACTTATACCATGTGTCTTATCATTGTAAAGGTATTGGCGGCTGAACACCTTCCGTCATACCAAGGCATTACACCGACTCACCTACAATATACCATGTGTCTTATCATTGTAAAGGTATTGACGGCTGAACACCTTCCGTCATACCAAGGCATCACACCGACTCACCTACAATATACCAAGTGTCTTATCAGTGTAAAGTGACGCTCACATGCAACTCATACAACAATCTTCATCAATAAAACATTTTCCTAAAGTATTGGTGATTTGCTATAAAATTATGTGCCCGTTTCCATGTTAAGGGGTTGAATAGTACATTTTAATACATTGGAGTGTCTTGATTCCTCCAAAGTATTCCAGGACAGGACCAGATTAAGAAAAATAATGGTGTTATTGCTTGGAATAGTTTGGAGAAATCAATTGCTCCAGATTTACCAACATTGTACTAACCCCTAATTAAAGAGATAATTTTTTGTTTGTGGAGAAATCGAAGAATACTGATTTCTCCAACTCACTGTTATTAATATGTGTTTCTGGTTCATGGAATAGTTTGGAGGAATCAGTAGCCTCCAATTCCTCGACATAGAACGACCTTTTTTAATATTTCTCAGCGGTAGTCAATGTTCTTGCAGACCAAACCCTAAGACAAGTTCAAACAACAATTACTAGTGTTATTTTAGTTGGATATAAAAAAAAAGTGGTACAGTTGCCAGCATTTATAACTTGTACAGTCAGCGTTGTCATTCTTCTTTTCCTGTACCATTTACAAGTGCTGGCAATTGTACATACATATACAGGCTATAACATATATACCTGTGATTTCCGAAAGTATTATAATGTAATGATTAACTTCTTATATGTATCTGTATTCAGCGTCTGTGAAAGTTCTGGTAAATAAATAATCATAAGGAAGGATATATTGTACCATTTTTATGCTGTTTTTAATTTCGGCTGGCATGTATTTCAAGAATAATTTGAAATGGAAATTATAATGTACACCTTCACCACTTGGATATGATGTTTGATGCAGGTTAAGTTTTGTAGCATAGGCCTAGTCGTTTGGAGGAATCTGTAACAACGAATACTCATAGTTAATGAGCACTAAAGGTTGGAGTTGTAACTGTATATTTATCTATAACAACGAGTACTCACATTCAAGAGGCACTGAAGGTTGAGGTTGTAACTGTATATTTATCTATAACAACGAGCACTCATAGTCAAGAGGCACTGAAGGTTAAGGTTGTAACTGTATATTTATCTATAACAACGAGTACTCACATTCAAGAGGCACTGAAGGTTGGGGGGTTGTAACTGTATATTCATCTAGGAGAGTGATAGCTTTTGTCGTGAGGCTCAGAGACCTTCAGGTGGTCTAACAATTGCTACTATTATCTATAAACAATGGATGGCTCAATGGACCGTATTCAAGAACATTGGTGGTGTTGATGATGGTGTGGTACTGGTACGATGACTCCACAAACACACTATAGAGCCATTGTATCGGTACCACACCATCGTATCCACCACTGATGTTCTTGCATACTATCAAGATAATGTATCACAGTAAAAGTGTAGTTGTCAATGACTTAAGGTTCTATTTAGAGTCAAAGAAAAGTTGAATAATTATATCAGTCTATCTTTATTAAGGGGGAAGTTCAGTGTTCGTAAATCTGGAGCAAATGATTCCTCCAAACTATTCCAAGTAACAGAACACCACTAATTTTGTTCATCTGGTCTTGTTTCCTGGCGTACTTTGGAGGAATCAAGGCACTCCCAATGTAACAAACAAAAGTGAATTACCACCTTAAACACATGGGTGATAAAAATTGGTAGTGATTCATAATATTGGTGGCATTTTTTAAAATATATATTCAGTATAGGGCCTACCTCAACCTCAGGACTGTAGGCTGTGACTTTTGCGAGGCTCCGAAATTATTGGATGTCGCACTAGATGAGACAGTGGAGCTTCATGGCGTTTGTGGCTTCTCTTTCTGTACCACTAGATGACCACACCTTATGTACAGTCATGGTCAAAAGTCCTGCAATCTTAGTGAATAAAAGCGAACCATTTGATTGAATTTTATGAACCAATATTGCAGAGACCAACAGTTATAGATTCGGATCATTTTTCGAAGCCATCTCATTGGAAGGACGTGTTGCAGGACTATTGACCATGACTGTACACACCACACTATCATATCATCATTATCATTATTACTAGCAACACATTCATCTATATATTCATTTCCTCTATTTCTATTATTAATCTGTATGTCAACCCGACCTAGATATTTCTCCCATCGTTTCTCTCCGTTTGATGTCGCCTAAGGATATATTTCAAATCCTACTGTATAATATTTAAGTGGAGATTCTCTTGTTTGTGATTTGGAAGGCTACTGATTCCTCCAAACTATGCCAGTAAATTGACGACTTCAATGTTACAAAGGGGAGGAGATGTTTCCTGGCCTAGTTTGGAGGAATCAGAGACCTTTCATGTCACCAACCAGAGAATCATCCCTTAAAACATTGGTACTTGTTTATATTGCGTTGTGTTCTTCATATTGGATAAGACTTCTTATTTTTATTTATTTAATTATATCACAATTATCTCTGGTTGTCATGCTTCCACAAAGAAAACATCATCTGTCATAAATGTTCTACACTCACCAACATAAGCCTTTCCCGCATTTATCAAAGAATAGTTGTGTTGGCAAGAATTATATATTATTTATATGATAGAGAGTAGTGTGTTGCTTCAATGTGGGTTAAGATACCGACTCATACTCTTCGAGACCTGTAGTGCTTACCGAAACTCCGAGCCGTTTTCTTACAATTGATCAGACAAAGGAAGCCTACTACTACCCAGGGTGATGTGAAGGAAATTTTAAAATACCTTTCCAACAATTCCTACACTATCTACATTATTGTGCTTCTTCTCCCCACAAAGATTCAATAATCATTACTTTTCATAATTACATAAATGCCCTGAAAGTCATCTCACCAAAAAACTAATTACACCCGCTGCTAATAGCTATAAATTAATGTATGAAAGAAACGTTCCATAGATGGCACTGAGATCAACACTTACCTCAAGTTACTTTTCCTTATAGCAAACAGTAATTATGATATCGGAAGCTTTCGACTTTACCTGACTATTAGACACTCTCTCACTCTCCCCGTCCGTCCACACCCAAGGCCCGATAAGGCAGCAGCAGCCTGTCTTGTGCATAATCTGTGATGTATAAATATATTGAGTGTTGAAGCCGTATTTATCGATCCGATCCTGATTATGTTAAGAAGACATCAAGGACTGTGATGCATTTATTATTAATAATCATAACATCAAGTACGCCTGATCAACTAACTTCAGTCAAGGTAATATTATATACAACC
>JAWQEG010007128.1:0-17831 GCA_033782935.1 Petrolisthes cinctipes
AGAGAGAGAGAGAGAGAGAGAGAGAGAGGAGAGAGAGAGAGAGAGAGAGAGAGAGAGAGAGAGAGAGAGAGAGAGAGAGAGAGAGAGAGAGAGAGAGAGAGAGAGAGAGAGAGAGAGTATGTACGTATGTGTGTGTGTGTGTGTGTGTGTGTGTGCGAAAGAGTAAAAATGTGTGAAAATTGGTATGCAAATGGATGTGTAAGTTGATTACGTGAGTTGATGTGTAAGTTGGTTCGTAAGCAGGTATGAAGATAATATAAGTAGTTTGAAGTACCGGTATATATAAGTAGAAATGAACATCTACGGTATGTAAATTTATTTATAAGTATATCTAAATAAATTATGTAAGTAGGTATGTAAGTACTGTGCTACCATGACTACTTAATTAAATAGCTGCTGTCATGCATCCACACCATACTTTATTACTTACATGTCTACTTAAACATACCTACTTACATATTGATTTAGCTAGTTTATACCTACTTACATGGATAATTACTGTACATATCTATTTCCATACCTACCTACCCTTTTATACCTACTAACATAAGCACTCTGGGCCCATTATTGCAAAGCGGATAATAACGTTACAAATACAGGTATACAATTATATATGATCTGACAATTCTGAGAACATGGCCTGTGTCAGACAAGAGAGAAGGCTATGTACAGTCAGCCTCAGGAAGTCGTATACAGAACATTGACTAAAATGGGTGTTTATTCTGCATATACTGTAGGCATTGTTCTACTGACTGATTCAAGTATTACCCAAATAACATTACTAGGAATGTTAGGTGTTAGAAAATTGATGTACAAAATTTCTAGTTGTTACGAAACCTTGATGTCACAGTGGTGTATACAAATTCCAGAAGCCGACTGTACAAATTCTGATTCAATACAGATTCCGTGTACGAAGGCAGCTACTGGCACAGAACAGGGTCAGGTGTGTCTTGCAAAACAATGGTTGTCTCTATACTGACTGACTGTTGACAGATTGATTATTTGATTGAATTATATTAGGAGACGCAACAGCGAGGTCATGTTGCGCCCGAGGGAGAAGGTGATTAATAATTATTAAGAGGTGGGACAGCAAGCACAAAAGGTAACTAATTACAAAAAGTGTCAATTGGAGATGTGAAAGCCCCTTTTAGTCGCTTGTTACGACTATTAGTGGTACTGGGGATGTATTCGTAGCCTCCCAACCCCAGGGGGGGACTGTTGACAGAACAAACTATAATATACTGAAGGTGTTATTGAGAAATTGGTACTACAAGGTTTATAGCATAGGCATAAGAAAGAAACAGACATATAGATGAAGAAGGAATCGGGTATGTAGTTAGACAATCACATGTTATATATATATAGGACATAGCTCAATCTCCCCCTCTTACTGTTATCAAAGCTGATTACTTTGATGGCCTGTTACTCCATGCTTCCCATTTACATTATTACTCACACACATATACAAACACATGCACTTACATATACACATGTGCACAAATAAATGGACATGGAAGAACGAATGCAGACACACGCACATACATAAACACTCCCATACATATAAACACTCCCATACACATAAACACACATACACCCAAATTTACCTTACTTCACGATCTCAAATTTGTATACATTCCTACTTCTTATATATATCTGATACAGTGTTATTCAAATCGGATAGATAAGGCAAGAATGATCGTTGAAAATTGATGTGTTAGACGATTATAATATTCAGCAAAGGTTTTGATACAAATATTGGATCATGACATTTCTGAGACATGCTTAGGCAACTTATATACATGAACATTACATGTAACATTTTATGCACGGGTTCATCCACTAACATACAGGACATTCAAATAAACGTTAAAATTTTACACATATCATCGGTCAAGCTTTCTTACAGTTTGATGCCCACATGCATTTATAATAATCATCGCACTGGGACGTACGGCTGGCGGAACATGGCTACACAAAGCTTATGTTGCCAGTTCCCAGAATCTCACCTAATGAGCGTTCAGAGGGAACTTACGAGGCCTCTCGGGTGAATCTTGAAGAATGAGAGGCAGAGACAAAAATTCACCAGCCTTGACTCTATCAATGATGTCCTGACGCTTCCTAGAGATGTAGACAAACTGGGAGGTGTCAGCGCATCTCCAAACCCCAGTCACGATACTCATGAAGCCTCGACATCAGCATTCACTCGACATCATTAAAAATACTGCATGAAGCATCGTCGTCCACGTAGCCTTGATATATACATGCAAGGACGACACATAATTGCTGGCACTGGTTCGGGAGTATTTCGTAGCGTGTTTCGGGTTCTGAGACCGTAATTAGTGCGTGATATGACCCTCATTCATCATTTGACTACCTGGAAAGTCCTGCCAAAACAAGCAAGTCGATTAAACTTGAACGTTAGCAAGGTAAAACTACAAAGATAAAGGATACGTCGCAAAATTAACAAAAAACAGACGACCTCATAGCATTTCTATATTTAATGATTATGTACTGTACTGTATATGCTGTATAGCTGGAACTGGGGTCTGCTATATTGTTGTAAAAAATAATGCTTGCAAACTCGCAGAAATAATGGCTACTTGAAATCACTTGGTAAAAACGGAAGCAATCAAACTTCTGCTTAAATTACAAGAATTTTAACTACTTGAAAAATATGAAAACTAAGAAATAAAAATATGAAATAGCCATTGGAAAAAATATATATAAATGACAATAAAATGGATACCAAAAAAATTATTCCTAAAAAAAAAAAAAAAAAAAAACGGGGGTTCCAAAATATTTTTATGAAGTAGCTTTCTCTCGTGGTTACGGTTCGGTGCTTCGAGGGAATATTTGTTGGTTTTATCAATGCCGTATATTGGCTGGTGAATTTTTGCATTGTGGGGCTGTGGATATTGTCGGTGTGTGTGTGTGTGTGTGCGTAGACCGTATGCAAGAACATCTGTGGTGTTGACAATGGTGGGGTACAGTCACGGTCAATAGTCCTGCAACACCTTCCAATAAAAAAAAAAAAAAAAAAAAAAAAAAATGGGAAAAAAAAAAACTTCCAATGAGATGGCTTCGAAAATTGATCCGAAACTATAGCTGTTGGTTGGTCTGCAATATTGGTTCATAAGATTCACTCAAATGGTTCGCTTTTATTCACCAGTGGCAGGACTTTTGACCATGACTGTACCAGAATAAATAATGGCTCTGTTGTTTGTCTATGGAGTCATCGTACCGGAACCACACCATCGTAAACACCATGAATGTTCCTGAATACGGCCTCGTGTCATGGTTGTCCTGTATATATGTGTATTGTGGATGTGTGTATTACGAGTAAATATGTACAGTCACGAGCATAAGTTTATTTACCCCCATGGCGAGAATGAGGTCGAAGTCGTGGTTGGAGAAGGGCCATGCAAACGAACACTTGGAGTCAGTCAGTAAGTCATGCAGGCGTAAATTTTCTTGGATTAAAGTAAGTGAACACCTCTAATGACATAAAGCATCATCCGAGCATTATGATCTGGCCTTTTTTTGTTCGTCTATTGAACTCTATTCCATCTTCAACCACGACTTAGATCTCACTTTCGCCAGGTGGGTCAAGAAATTTATGCTCGTGACTATATTCGTACACACGCTGTTGTTTTCGAGGGTTTACAACAAATAGAAAATGTAAGTCTACGTAACTGAAATACAACAAGTTTATATGGTTTGTTGTTTTGCAATCACAGAGTCACTTTGTAGACCATTCATTCTAGTATAATTCCAGAATAATTACCTCTCTTTCCATATAGCCTATGTAAGGATTATACATTACATATACATTATATAAATCTCCAGGTATGTCAATCTCACAGACACCACACCACACCCACATACACTACAGACACTCTATATGTAAACCACTTTACAATCACATCCCCTTATTGACCATTATGAAGGAGATTAGTGTTAAGCCCCAATATCTAAACTAAAATGTCTCTGAGAAGTTATGTTTTATAATAATAATAATTATCATCTCCGATATCGGAGGTTGACTTTAACTATCGTACTCTCTTTCTTGTGTCAGTATAGCCATATGGACCAATTCATAGCCTTTGGGTTAAACCGTTTAGCGATGCATGGACTGACGTCCGAACAGACAGACAGACAGACAGACGAAACACGCGTGGTAGATGATTAGGCTATAGGTTATTCAGTACCAGAGGTAACATAGCTACACGTTACTCCCCCACAGTACTGTCACACAAAGGAATTTTGTGGCAAGGTGATAGTGCAAAGGTAAAATGACAGGGTGGTGGAATGGTTATGTAAAATATTGCAGCTCTGTACTGTTAATGTGGACAGTAGCGCTGATTGATGTAAAGTGATGAAGTGACAGTGTGATGTATTAATTAATGGGGTGTGGTGTTGATGCAAAGACAAGACTCATGTACGGTAGTGTTAAATATAATAATTACAGTGCTAGAGATAACTAATGCTGTTTTGTATTTTTTTGTTTTTTATCATGACTGATTGTCGATGCAAAACATTAATGACCCTAAGAAAATCATGCAAGGCTTCACAACATGCAAGTGGACATACAAAACAGAAGAATTGCATGTAAAACTGGAATTAAAAAAGGATAATTGTAAAAACCACGGCAATCCATCTACTCTTAAACGCAGGGGAAGGCATATGTAAGTTTTTGCGCAAAGAGATTATATACCAGCCCCTCACGAAAGAACGAGAGAATTGTGGCCAGCGGTGGTGACTGTGAGGTTTGCATTTATATTTCATTTTAACCTCTCTGTTACGTATAGAGTCGATTCTGTTGCATGTAAAGTAAGTCGCCTTCACTCGCAAGCTACACACTGATTAGCGATGGTACAGGAATGTGGAGTTATGTGGTAGTGATAATATAAAAAGATGATGTAGTAAGGTGATGTTGTGATAATGTGGTTATGACATGTAAAGTCTATGGTCATGTACGGTTGGCCACAGGAATTCTTACACAGGCTATATATATGGAAAGAGATGCCATTACTCTGGAAGAACTACAATGAATGGTCTACCAAGTGACTCGGCGATTACGAAACAACCTAAAAATAATGTTGTATTGCAGTTACGTAGTCTTACATTTTCTACATGCTGTAAACCCTCGAAAACAACAGCGAGTCCGAATTCTTGTAACCAATAGCACCAACAGCTCATGAAATTTTACTGGGTCTCAAATGGTGGGTAATGATGCAGTGGTGTGATGAAGAGACACTTGAGGCGGTGGAGGATATGACAAAAGAATTCTACTTTACATCTTACTATTTCCTACCACTGTAAAACCCTTTCTTATTCGTTCAAACTGTAATCCCACGCCAGTCACAATCCCAGCTAACAATAAGTATAGAAACCATTGACAATTTTGAACACAAGGAAGCTGTTTTGATAAATAAGTGTCAAAAACGGTTCACTTAATATTATGAAAGAAAAGTGTTGATAAATATAAGTTACTTTTTAAGAATATCAGATAATGTGATTTTCTACCACACTCTTTGGAATACTTTTGTTAACTGATTTCACAAGCATAGTCATTCCTTTTGGTAAACACACATACACTCACACGTAATGCATTCTTCTGGTGTATCCTCTTTGATATATCATTACCTTATACAATATTAGAATATGATAATAACACCCAGACCTTGTTGTAATTATAATATAATAATATGGGCAGAATGAGTAACATGAGAGTAGCAATACCAGTAGAGTTGTATCTATATTTGGAATTGGTCAGTGATCCCGCGAGTCATTGTATATTTTCAATGGAGAATGTGATGACCGTAACATAACGACTTTAAACTCGAAGTCGTTGAGTTTTGATTGTCCGTATTTAATTTTTACCCATTTATAGTGGCGCGCAAATGACACCACTTGGCTATACCGCCGTACATCAAAATTTGGCCGGCAATTAATGAACAGTTTTACTACCTGCTATCGTCGAGATATCAAGCTGAGATTAGGCGAGGCAGTAACGTGAAAATGCCATAACTGCTTCCTTTTTTGTATTGCCATTTCCTACACAGTTTCATGGACATGCAAATACTAGCACGCTACTATACGCACAGGGAATTCAAACATGTAAGTTAATTTGACTACAGAGCTTTGAATCCACTTCCTATTCCAAGACTCTAAATATTAAGGGGATGATTTGCTTTGGATGATTTGGAGGGTTAAGGATTCCCCCAGACTATGATAGAAAACAAATAACTTCAGTCTGCCCAGGGGAACTGACTTTATTCTCTGTAAACATTAGCCATCCCCCACAGGGCTAGAATAAAGATTGTTGTAGGATCTGATCACTTTCTAGTGGATTTGACGAGATCTACCCACATGGATTAAAAATCCACGTGAGGTGTACCGCAACCGGAGTTTTTTTTTTTTTTTCATCTTTTCTTTTCCTTTCTTTTTCACTGCACCCGGATTTCATTATCCCTTTGCATGCAGCAGTGTAAACTTACTCCCCCTTATGGTCCCTTCAGGACTGGTCTCATGAAAGGTGCGGCCCCACTTGTAGCTCTTGTGGTAACGTGGACTTGGGCCCACAACACTGGCTGTGGGATCAAAGACCTTCCCCCCAATCTCCTTGGCGGTCGGAGGCCCCCAGACTCCCTGGTCCAGTAAGCTCTGGTCCCATTTCCCTGGGACATGCTTCGGTAGCCCAGGCATATAGGGCCAGCCCCTCCTTTATTTTAATTTGTTTCTTCACTGCGACCAGAGAGTACCGGGAGTCTGTGGGGCAGGAAGGCCATTCTGCCCAGCGAGAACAACAACAACGAATCACTTCAGTTTACAAATATCGGATTTTATTTCTTACATTATTCAGAGCGTTACATTCACACCAAATCTTCCCCCTAAAACGACCCCATTAAGAAGTGTTGAATGAGTACCGGCGCAGTAAGCCTCATTTACTATTGCAGGTATGGAAATAAAGCCACACATATTTCCAAACATAACTGCTGAAAGGTGGAAGGAATTGTACATAAAGACACACATTCACATAAGCATACTCATGTGCACACTACATTTACGTTGTACACACACATACACACCAACTAGTACCCGCTACTAACCGCAAGGAATATGCAAGCAGTTAAGAATATCGATTACCTCACATTCAACAAACCCACTCGCAAGACAGGTAAACACCCTCTGTCTACCAGCCGTGCCCACTCGCTCATATCTACACACAAATGCATGCATATGACAGACTCACACAGAAATGTCTACAAACTTACTACACGCTTCTAACTACTATCTCACGTATGCAAACATGCACGCTCACTAGCATACACCCAACATTTTGTGCACATACCTAGCGTATTGATAAACACTTAAAAAGGAAAATGTATGTATAACAAATTCATTTATATATATATATATATATATATATATATATATATATATATATATATATTTTTTTTTTTTTTTTTTCTATATCTTTCGACACTGGACATAGGCTTCATCAAGCCCGTTACCGTGGCCCAGGTCAACTGCTGCTCATACACACACGTCACGACTTTCGAACTGGTACCCAGCCACAGAGGGAGGGAAGTGAGGGTAATTCCCAAATACTGCAGCTGTTATGGTACCAGCGAGGGTGTTTTACGACGTTCGGTGGCCTTATAGTTAGTGCCTGATACTCAAATCGGAAGAGTAAATATTCTCAGGCCCTCACCTGAGAGGATCGATCTCCCGATCTCCATATATATATATATATATATATATATATATATATATATATATATATATATATATATATATATATGGGATGCTGGTGTCATTGGTCTCTGCTATGTTGACGTAAATGCAATAACTTTGAATGAGAGCGATGCATACAGCATGTATACAAACTTCACTAACAAACTTTGGGAATATATCCCCCGTCGAAAACATACCCACTATATTTTAAAGCGAATTACAAAACCATGATGTTTTAAAACCAACCGAACACCGACGCCCCTTCCCTCTCTGCTCCTTGTCTCCACCTTCCCCATCTGAGGAGACAGATGGTGGGGAGGGACGGGGCAAAACTGTTCGGTTTAGAACAGAGGAATGACCTTGGCTCCTATATTGGTTTCAATACAACATTTTTATGCATTTCGCTATAAAATAAAGTGTGTTTTTCAATGGGGGATCTCAAAGTTTGCTGTCGAAGTTCGTATACGTGTTGTATACACATTTTTTTACTAACATAAACAATTATTAAGTCAAGCGGACATCCCAACCAAAAACATGCATTGTATAAAAAAACACCTTTGACATTTTCGATGTTAGTTGTGCGTCGTGTTTTTCTATTCCGACGGGTGAAAGGCTCTCTGCTATAGCCTATGTGAGAAGCTATGTTGAAGATAAAAATTATGAACACAGAACATAACATATCATATTACTTTTGATATTTAAATGCTAGAACTGCTTCGATAATAATTACTCTCAAAGCTGAAGTTCCATATTTGTAGTTTTAGTAGCCTACGTTTGTCTTTCACCGTCATCGGAAATTACGTATATATGGACTGAGGCAATATGATTAAACGATGGCACTGTCAACCGGATGGGTCGTTGTGGTCTTGACGTCCACTGATGAGGCCAAGGGTTGCTTTGTCGTGTTCCTCGTGGTGGCTTGCTCAAGGGGTCCCTCTTGTTTAGGACCCTGCGATCGTGTATGAAAATTGGAGGCTTCTGATTCCTCCTATGTCACGAAACAAGCTTCTTCCATATAGTTGGTGTTTCTTGGCAATTAATTGAAGGACTCATTTACCTCCAATACATTTTCTGACTACATCACAGAGCCCCTAAAATGGCATGTCTTGTATTGAGGCAAATGTCTATAGTTTCAGTGAGGTGAAGTTGAATTGTTGACATTCATGTGGTTTATAATATGAATAAATATGTGGCACTAGAATATCATCTGGAAATGGGCGTGGCTATAAAGGGTCACTGACTGCTTATGTGCAATAGAACCATTTGAGTTGCTGGTTTCACGAGTTAATATGAAATATCCATTAATCTGAAAAAAAAAAAAAAAATCTGGAAAATTCCTGAAAAACTGAATTATGGTTTAGGAAGAACAACACAAGCCATTATATTGATGACCTCATATCGTACATACATAATTGTAATACTGCTATGTACGAAAAGTTTGTGTTGTCCTGCCAATTGTAAACCAGGGCCAATGTTGATTTTTTTCTATGTAGTTAGACCATTACATAATGTGTATTAATGTTGTACTGAGCAGAGCATCCTTACAATAGATATAAAGAGGAACACGTTACTTTAAACCACTACGCTGCAGGGATACCAACAATATCATATAATAATACCTTATTATAATGTCCTACTGTTATATTTCAGGATAATGAATAATATTTTAGTACAATGTATTGGTATATCTATCTTAGTATATTTGTGTTTAGTACAGCTCTTCATTATATTGCTTTGTATACAGATGTACACAGGGACCGGGGTGTTGTCTCAGTTTGTCAACCTACACGTCAGCACGCCCCGGGCAGCCATCCTGGGGCCACGTGAGCTGCACGTGCAGGAGGGAAACACCATCACCCTCATCTGTGTCATCCAGCAGGTACGGTATTATGCAAGCAGGCATGCAGGTAGACAGAAGCACAAGCAGACAGGCAGACAGATAGTCAGTTAGGCAGGCAGGCAGGAAATGAAGTACACACACACACCTTCACCAAAGGAGGAACATGACAGAAACAGGAAATTAGCCAGAGACAAGCAAATGTCTAGAATATAACCAAACGAATAGACTCGTAGACAAAGATAGAGAGAAAGGCAATTTAACAAAGGTATCTGTAGATACGAACTGTTTGACATCGGTCTGTATTTGCAGCCTGTGATTAATTTGGTTTGTTGTGTGAAAATAATAATTATCCTGCAGAGTGACCGCACGATTTTTGTCTCTAGCTACATAGAAACAAGCATAAACGTAACGAAGATAGCAAAAAGATACTAAGGAAGGAGACAGCACTTTAACTGCGTACTTTAACTATCTATGTACTTAATTAAGGGGAGAACCTCTTTTTGTTAACTTGAAGGGCTACTGATTCCTCAAAACTATACGAGGAAACAAATCACGTCAATGTTACTAATAGGGAATCTCTCTTGTGACATAGTTGTAGGATTCAGTAACCTTCCAAATTACCGACACGAGATTCTCCCCTTAATAGTTCCACATGTATCGACAGTGATCAAATTATTTTAAGTCCCTGTATTATTTACCAACGCTAGTCTCTCCATTTCACATCCTTCATGCCCACAAATCTACTTAAATCAGCTTCTCAATTACCATGTGGTCAGGTCACCTCAGGCTGTACCCCTAACTCTTTCCAGGACAGGCTCCTCTCAACTTGTGCATTTGTCACCCTGTACTTTTGGACACAAGAATTCGTAGACATGCTGTTGTTTTCGAGGGTTGACAACATATAGGAAATGTAAGACTACGTAACTGCAATATAACATTATCAATAGGTTCGCCTGGTTGTTTTGCAATCACCGAGTCACTTGGGAAATCATTCATTGCAGTACTTTCAGAATTATGACCTCTTTTCCTATATAGCCTCTGTAAGAATTCCTGTGGCCAGCTGTACATCCGAAAAACTTTTCATGTTCCATCGAAAGAGTCGAGAGTTTAATTTAATTTAACGCTATCATGCAGCAGCTTCAATACTTCCATTCAAAACACACCCAGCAACCACTCACTCTTCTCCCACTCTCAGGGCTGCATATCTCCTTTTGTCCTTTCTTTTTCTTCCCTTTATCCTGTCTTTCTCTTCTCTCTAAATATCACTGTTCTATCTCCTTTTCTCTCTTCTTCCTATTCACTCTTCTTTATCTGTTATTTTTCTTCCCTTTATAACTCCACCCATATATAACTTTATGACACATCTTGTATCATCCTAAAAATAAGATCAAAGAACTCGTGTCACTTCATCATCGCTTGGTCCTGTCACTTTCGTACCCTTCAAAAGGCTCTACACTTTACATCAACAGCTTGCCATCCACTTCACATACCTCCACATATTCTACCTCTCCACTCCTCTCATATCCATAAGACCCATATACCCATATACACCTCGATTCATTTCTATCCCCAATAATTCAGTCCTAACAAGATCTTCTATTTTTCGAAGGTAATCTTGCCGCCCGAAACATTTTAAAAGATAATCCTACCGCCTGCCACATTTTAGAAGATAATTTTTCCTCCTGCCACATCCTTCACCGTTATATGTTTACCCTTTTTTGTAAAGTAATCTTAGGGTTGAGAACTTTATCCTTAGTTAATCCATGTGAAGATATACAGCTGCTGCAAGATGAGGAAAAATGGAACACAGACTAGCATGGAATATAGTTTTACCTTCTATTTTTCTTTATTTATTTGATGTGGGATACAAAAGAGAAGAGGTGTGACCATTTTTATATTGAAGAATTACGAGAGCAGTCTGGAAATAATACTGCTTCAAAATTATAGCCAAAGCAAACAAATAACTGATATTATATTATTATGTTAGCCCTTCATAGGTATATAATATTATACAAATAAAAAAGGAAACGAAGGGGAGAGACAGCACAGCAAAGGTTAAAGGATGCACAGGTGAACAAAAATAATGGTGAACAAAAATAATGGTAGAGCTGAACGTTATTGGCTTACGACCGAACAAGTGCAATATCTTTTTAAAAATTACCTACACTCTGCAGGCAACACTGTAACCTCCGACAGGGACTGAAACATAGAGTAAACTTGTTTAATTTTTTAAAGAAGTAAAGTTAAGGAATATGATTGAATTTATCTCGTTATTGACTGACCATTCGGCCCGTCCTTCTTGTATGTCAAGGCTATTTATATACTAAACTTAGTTGTCTTTTATGTACGGTTGGCCACAGGAGTTCTTACATAGTCTATATAGAAAGAGAGGTAATTATTCTAGAAATACTACAATGAATGGTCTACCAAGTGACTCGGTGATTGCAAAACAACAAACATAATAATAATGTCGCACTGCAGTTACGTAGTGTTCCAATTTCTATATGTTGTAAACTTTTGAAAACAACAGGGTGTGTACGAATTCTTGTCGCCAACATTACGTACTTGAGTATGAAACAAAACACAGATGTTTACCAATACAAATAAATATGATAATCCCGTTCAGCCCCATACAATTACAGCTTGGTTAAATTGGCCCATTCAGACTAATTGTCAGAGTGCATGAGGTGTTCACAACGTTTCATGCATTCATAAAGATTTGCATGAGCGTACAGGGATTTAGCAAATGGCCGGAGTGCAGGCTTGCATATTAGGGTGTGAACGATACAAAAAGAAAACAAATATTAGGCACATACTTATTATGCGAAGGGGGACTTGAAAATTATTCTTGTATAGTACTCCCTTCAAAGACGTGTGTTTAGAGGAGATCTTATTAAGGTGTTTAAATGAATGAAAGAGAATTGCTATGAACATATGTACGGTTTACTGAAAATGAGTCAATATGAAAGAAAAATTTATATTGGGAAAAATTTGATTAAGACGCGAGATAGAAAGACACTATACGGAAGTAGGATAGTGGTCGAGTGGAATAACCTTCTAATTGAAAAAAAAAAAAAAAAAAAAAAAAAAAAGATAGAAAAACATTTCCTGTATTGATAATGGGCTAGATATATGTATGCATGGACTCAATGGGTTAGGTCCAATTAGGAAGGTATCTCGAGCTAGCCAATCATTCGTGTTCAGTTTCCCTTAGGGACCCGTGATGTAGTCAGAAAATTGGAAGTTAGCGAGTCCTTCAAACATTGCCATGAAACACCACTAATATTGAAGGAGTTAGTTTTGTGGCATAGTCAGGAAGAATCAGAAGGCTCCTGCAGGTTTCATACACAATCACACACAAAGTCTTAAATATATATGTTCCAAAGTTTAATGCCCTGACCTCGATAACATAGTTTGATATTTTGTACTTAATACTACTACTTTGCTTAAGAACCCTGTGATCGTGTATGAGACTTGGTGGCTTCTGATTCCTTCTAACTATGGCACGAAACAAGCTCCTTCAAATAGGTGATGTTTCGTGGCAATATTTAAAGGACTCGTTTATCTCCAAGTTTCTGCCTACAACACTTAACTATTATGAAAGACAGATGCTCTTGTATTGTGCAATCGCTATATATAATATGTACTAAACTAACTAAAAAATGAGTTATTGCAGCACAAAGGAACTAGTGAGGAAATAGCGTTTTGTTATCTGAACCACTTTTTTTGTACACAAGGCGTGACTATGTGTTGCATGTGTATTTCCAGGGTAAGCCGCCATTCGTGTTTTGGTACCACGATCAGCAGATGGTCAACTACGATACCCGCCTCAGTGTGGAGACCCATGTGGAGGGAGCCCGCACCCACTCACGCCTCACCATCTCTCACGCCAGGTTAGTATCTCATAGTATACAGTTTCTCACGCCAGGTTAGTCTCTCATTGTATACAGTCGTGGACAATAATAATAATCAACATTGGAGAGATCAATGTAAAAGTTTGACAGCTGCCCTCTGTTCGTTAGCTGAGAAATTTTCCAATAAGTAGGTTAAATACCATCTTCTAATTTAATACAAATAGCTACTCACTATTCTCTCTCTCTCTCTCTCTCTCTCTCTCTCTCTCTCTCTCTCTCTCTCTCTCTCTCTCTCTCTCTCTCTCTCTCTCTCTCTCTCTCTCTCTCTCTCTGGAATAAGTATCATCTTCTAATTTACTACAAGCAGCTACCCACTATTCAATCCTATGATATCATAGGAGAACGTGAAAACATTAGTCAGCAATTTCCACGAGTTATTCATATGTGTATTGAAACTTATGTCCACGACTGTACACACTCTCGCATCCAGTTCAGGCTAGTCTCATGCAGCACACACTCCAGCATCACCATCATCACTCAAGCACAGATAGTTACTGGTGCATGCTCTGACTCACAAACACACGCACACACATACACACACGCACACAAGTACACAAATACACATACAAGCACACAAGTATACAAATATACACACACGCACGAACATAAATACACACACACACACACACATCAATAAAAAAACACACATACGAACACTTCACACACACATGTTCACACATATACACACGCAAACACACACACACACACATAAGTGCACATAATTATACACACGCAAGCACAAACACACATAAGTGCACATAATTATACACACGCACGCACGCAAACACATACACACACAGACATAAGTGCACATAATTGTAGCCAACACACACACACACACACACACACACACACACACACACACACACACACACACACACACACAAGAGCACATCAGCATTAAACAATCGCAATGTGATTCTCTCCTCTCATCTTCAAGCTCTTCCCTCCCTCTTTCGATTTCCTTCATTGTCCCCTTCCTCCCCCATCCATGACGACTCCCCTGACTCTCTCTATGTGGATGCCGCCTGGTCTTACACTCTGGACCTACTAATAAGCTACTCATATTGTGTGATAATTCCCTCTCTCCCAGTTAAGGACCCTGTGATCGTGTATGAGATTTCCAGGCTTCCGATTCCTCCTGACTATACCATGAAACAAGCTCCTGCCATATCGGTGGTGTTTCGTGGCAATATTTGAAGGACTCGTATACCTCCAAATTTCTGACAGGATCACAGGGTCCCTTTATCACTTCTTTTTTGTTGTCCCAGAATCATTTGTAGTCAGATCTTGGGCCCTCTCTTTCCCACCTCTCCCTACTTTCCTTTATAGCTCCTGTTTCTCTTTCTTTATCTCTCTTCTCTCCCTACTTTCCTTTATACTTCCTGTTTCTCTTTTTTTATCTCTCTTCTATCCCTCCTTTCCTCTTCACCTCCTTTCCTTTCCCTCCCGTTCGTTACTCCTTCATATCCTCCCTTTCACCTCTTTCCTTCCTCTCCCTTCCCTCTCCTTTACTACTTTCCCTCTCTCTCTCTGTCCGCTTCCCATTAATTACTCTCTCCCCTTAATCTCCCACGACCCTTGATTACATAATGCCCCTTGCCCTCCATCCCTTCCGTCTTCCTCCTCCTTTCCTTTCTCTTCCATTCCTTCCCCTCCACTCACCCTCACTTACACAACCCTTTTCTTCCAACTTTCCCTCCTTATTAATTCTGTTCTTCCTCCCATAACTTTTCTTTTCAATCTCTATTTTGTTTCTCCCTTTCTCTTAACCTTACCTACCATAATCTTCCAGTCGTCCCTCTACAGTACATACCTCACTTTATATCTCCATTCTTTCTCTTCGGTCTCCCTGCTCTCCTTGCTCATATTCCCACGTATTGGTTCATGTAAATATCTAACCAAATATCTATGCAGAGAGGTCAAATGAATATTGGTATGAACAAAGTGAAATGTCATGTTACGATGTTAACTCCGACATGTCAGTTACACTTCCAAGTCTTGTGGACACAGATATTTCCTCGGTATTCGTCGTAAAGGTCGACTAAAAGGTGTTTTCACTCTCCAATTGTCCCTCTTTTTCATTTGTTACCTTTTGTGCTTACTGTCCCACCTCTCAATCACCTTCTTCGGCGGGCGCCATATGACTAATATAAATCAATCAATCAATCAATCCTCGTTATTCATTCTGGTCATTCTCTGTTGTGGAAGAACTGAATGAATGCAAATTCCTCCAAACTAATGTCAGAAAGTAGACTAGTACCTCAGCATAAGTACGGTTGGCCACAGGAATTCTTATACAGGCTATATGGAAAGAGTGGTCATTATTCTGGAAGTACTGCAATGATGGTCTACCAAGTGACTCGGTAATTGTAAAAATAATAACAATCTCATTTTGCAGGTACGTAGGCTTACATTTTACTCGAAACACTCGAAGTCTACGGACACCAATTGTCGCGTTTCACTAACATATCTTAAGCATCTGGCCTTGGAATATTACCCTTGGTTGAGTGGAGTGGAATATGAGAAGAGGCTGACTAACAGGAAGATACACGTGGTACAATGGCTGAAAGAGGGAAACGAAGGAAGATAGGAGAAATTAACGAAGAGAAGAAGGGAAATGATAGAGAAGAGAGGCTGAATGGAGGAACACACAGCACACACAATTTTCTGACTACATTACAGGGTCCATTAAGGAGGTATATAGCACTTTGTTTTGGGTGGAAATCTGGAGCAAATGATTCCTCCAAACCATTCCAAGCAACAGAACACCATTATTTTTGTTCATTTGGTTCTGTTTCCTGGCATACTTGGGGGGAATCATGGCACTCCAATGTAACAAAAGTAAATTAACCCCTTAAGAAGTGCTGAGTGAGTGAAGGGACACGACTTTTACCGCCGGCTGTACAGTATTGAATATTGATCCATGAGTCACACTTCCACCATTATGATATATATTAATTCAGTTCTTGAATCTTAACTTAGTGCTCAATAAAACTTCCTTCTTCGCTTTTCATAATAAAGGCGATGTTAAGAATCTGTTCACACACTTGAATGATATGCTACTCCTTCATTCATTGCTGGTAATTGGAAAAAAAAAAAAAAAAAAAAAAAAAAAAAAAAACTATTAGCGACAGGAATTCGTACACACGTTGTTGTTTTCGAAGGTTTACAACACAGAAATTGTAAGACTACGAAACTGCAATACAATATTATTATTAGGTTTGTTGTTTTGTAATCAGCGAGTCATTTGGTATACCATTCATTGCAGTATTTCCAGAATAATGAATGACCTCTTTCCATATATATATATAGCGGGTGTATGAATTCTTGTGGCCAACTGTACGTCTCGCACAGGGAAGGTTTACACCCATATTTACCTTCTTATATCCTTTTGCATCATATATCTTTAATATAATTCGAACAGTGTGGCGTAATAACCATTATAACGTTGTTTGTTGCGTCAATCCTATTCGTAAGGCCACATAATTTATGGCTCACTCTGTCTTAAGCCCCTTCCCCTTCCAACCCTCCGCTCCTTGCTGTCCTATATATTTTCCATAATCAGTTTCCATAATGAGTCGTTAATATACGCTTTAGCTGGTGGCTATGCAAAGGGAAGGGCTACGTGTATCTCCCTCTAACGATCCCACCGCTTGTTATCCAGAGTGAAGTTTAATTATCGTGAATCGAACCTCAGTTGTGAGTCTGAGAGATGACTGCCATATCTTCAGGCTGCCTCAATAACTTTCCCTGATTTAGCAATTGGATGCGCAGGAGCAATCGTCCATGCCATTTCCTTGCTTCCTATAAGAATGCCAACAGTATAAGACAACGTCAAAGGAAACTCATACTAAACCTGTTTATATATATACCGGTATATATATATTACATTACTAGTTTACATTACCAGTTTATAAAAGTATTTGCCAAGTTCCTGTATCTTGATAATGAACAGTTGTGATTATTTATATTTTGTGTGTGTGCAGATTTGCTTGAATTTGTGTTCGTGTTTGTCAGCGGGGCGTGTTTGGCCTTTCCGCATGTTATGTGTGCACAGCTCGCCAAATAAATTCTGTATATGCTACCGTGTATGTGTGTGCATGTGCATACCTCATTTCATTTGCATATGCATGACATAATATGTTTAGATGTGAATGTGTGTGTGGGTAAATGTGAGTGGGACGCTCATTACGTGTAGAAAGTATACAACAGAAAATAAAGAGGTACGGATTACAGCACAGAGCCTTATATTACATAACGAAAACAAATATGATTCCATGATGTAGTGAACCAATCACACAACAAAACCTCAGAGGAAGTGAAGCACCACTATG